>WOVY01009812.1:210000-382615 GCA_013436015.1 Rhipicephalus annulatus | reverse complement strand
TAAAAGTGGACAGGGGGGACAACTCCCCATGGTATCTCACTTGGTAGAGCATCGGACGTGTTATTCCAAGGTCGCAAGTTCGGTCCCTGCCCATGACAAGTTATCTTTTGTCCACTTTTCTTTCTTCCAAATTACAGCACAATTACTGCCCTTTTACTTTCCTGGGCGTAACTGTCTGTCATTCTTAATACCATGTCTATCAAATTATGCTTGCAAAGTAACTTTGTACATCATTTCCACCAGTACTAGATGAAAACTTTGACCACGTGTCCAGTAGAGACATTTCAAAAGCATACATGACACAATATTTCCAAGAATATAGAATCCCACGACAATGTTACAAACAAATGCATGGATGAAACTACAGTCACAAATATGCCAGGCCTTTTCAAACTCCAATCGAAACGAAGCTCAACAGTGTTGAGCACCTGCCTCACCAATGTTGGCTTTGTGATTTGCAACCTGATCTTGTAACTTTTTTTTTTCTTTTACACGAGCCTCTACATCGGACGAAAGTCTTGACGTTTTCTCACTAACTTGTAGATGTACTCGTACGACAACTAATAAAAAAGCTGTAGTGCACAGCAGTACGAGCCTTTCTTCCACGTGCATACATAAATACACGGTTGAGGGAAACAGAGAGAAAAACAAGAACGTACCTCAAGGAGATCTTTTAGGTGATCAGTGTGAGAAATTTAGGCCTCCACTTGGCTTTCGTAACTTTTCCTCGTTCCGAGGCAAGTGACGCTGCAAACGGGTACATGCTTTGGTTACAATAAGACTAAACATTCATGTCGCCGCACATACAGTGAACTCTCATTGAATGAAAATCTTATATCGAATCGCTCCTTAAACGAAACAACTTCCTCTAATATGATGGATTTCGTACTTGAATTGTGCACGCGGCGGCGGCAGCGTATTTTCGATGGAGGCAAAAGCGTCCAAGGCCAGTGCACTTAGATTTACCTACTTGCCAAATTCAAGGATTCTGAATTTGCCACATCAGTGTTACACACGAGGGTAGGGTATTCCAAATAAGGTTAGAGTCTAAAAAGGGGAGCGCAGACACTCCCGAAATATTGCGTCATTGAAACAACTGGCGACAGGATATCGCTGTTGTATTCAACTGCTAAAAGCAAAACTTAAGGGTCCCAATTTTTTCACATCTTCATAGCCTTTAATCTACCGCTGCATCAGCCATGTGTCCTCGAAGCTCGTAGATCGCTATCGCGTCACCCGGACCGCAGTTTCGTGAGAGGCAGTTGCGGCAAACAGTAGTTCCATTTTCGATCCGCGTGCACTGGCTGCGCCTGTGCCTTAAAGCTAATTCGTTATTGCTATCTATGGTTGCATTGTCCGCAGTTTTGTCTGCAGGAAAGCAGCGTCGCTTTGACTGGTCGAGCGCTGGACACGCGCATACTTTTGGAGCTTTGTCAGTTACGTCCTTGCCATACGTGATCGTGTCACGAGCAACAGCGGTTTCGTTCACGGCGGTTGTGGCGAGCCACTGTAGAAGACAGTGAGTGCGCTGGCCGCGAGGGTACTTCGGAAGCTTCGAGCACGCTGCTCTCAGCTTTCGTTTGATGGTATAGTACTATACTTTAATCCCCTGCCAAGGAAGAGGGAAAGTGTTCAGAACATCTGAACCCATTGGAGACAGTGAAATTGGGCTGGAAAATTTCACAAATTCGTATCTGCTGGCTTTACATTGCCGAGATTTTACTGTACATTTAGATCAACACCTAAATTTGTTTACGATAAAATGCGATGGGTTCGCAAAAACCTGGTTGGTTGCCCTCTGTGGTCTTTTTATCTGGTTGATTGCATGAGCTATAAGAATCGTTTCATGATCTTCATTTTTCGTTTTTCTTTGACTATCACTTTTGTTTCTTTTTTTCATAGCACAAGTATACATGCTTGGTTTGAAGAATAAGTTTTTATTGTAAGTCAGTGCTTTATATGTGTCCTTCTTCGTTTGGTATCTCATTTTTCGCGCTCTTTCTTTTTCACTATGTCAAACTAACACGCCCCAGCACACTTTTACTGCATTTATTGTCTCTATAGTGGAATTGCGATGTTAAACCTCAACAAATATTATATATATTGAATTGTGCACTTGTTTCCCTTTCAGTGAATAAAACTCTTGTCTATGGAATATATTTTTCTCGTCCCTTGAGATTCCATTAAAAAAAAAGCAACATGACATGATAAAATATCAACCTCACAAAATAAAAAAAAGAAAGATGCAACATTACTGTAATTTCGCTAGCACTAATAATGTTCCATTTATTGAGCGGGTAGGTGTCAGGTTGTTGCACAGAGAAAAAAAAAAGAAAAAAAAAGATGAAGCAGTTCTTTGAAATTAACAGCCTACTGCCACTGTGTCGCCCTTAAAATGGGTGCAATTGTGTACATGTTACTATACAGGAAACCATCATAATGCATGCAACCCTTTTGGTGCTTTCAAGCAAAACTAAAAGTGTGAACGGACATATGCAAATTGACAGGGCAACATTTATTCAGAAAATGCAAGAACCTGCAGACTCACTTTGCTACAACTTTGACGTGGCTGCATCAATGACCTGTACATGCCACTCAGCTGAGAGCGGGTACCCTCACAGTGCGCAGTGCGCGGTTGTTGTGCAAATGCAGTGTCTACTTGCTAAGTGTATTCTTAACAGCAGCAGCAGTATCTGGCTGACCTCTAGGACAGCAGGCACAAACATGGTTAAAAAGATAAAAAAGAACGCTCTGCCATTATATGCTTATCATGCCAAAGGCCGAGAGGCTCCCTCTCTCAGAGTGTGAAATGCCACTAAGCAACTAAAACTCCAAGTGGGCTGTTCCACCCGCTTATCTCGGTTGAGTATGGGGCAGGCATGAGAAATACGTCTCACTCTGATAAAACCGGAGGTGTGCAGCGCTGAGCCGAGAATGCTGGTCTTGTCCAGCCGCTTGGAAGCCATGGAGACCATGGGCACAATGTTGGCCAACTCATTGATGTAGCTGTTTAACTTGTCCCGTCGCTGCTTCTCGGCGAAGTTTCGTTGCATTCGGCTGCTTGAACTTTCCATGGCATACGCAAGGGGCGAGCTGACAGGACCCTTAGAAGGGGCGCTCTTCATGGACATTGTCATCACTGCCATTGGAAGACCACTACATCACCACCCCTGCAAACACGCAATTGTTTTAATACATGCACTGGAAAACTCTGCATATGCATTTGTCAAGAAAAAGAACTTTGTCAGCTAAAATGCGCCTCGTGGGAGTGTTTCATTTTTATGCTTAAAATATTACACCTAGCAGATAGTTCATTAACATTACTGATAGGTCTGTCTGTAGTGAAATAAAGGCCTCATACAGTGTTGGAGCCAGAAAAACTCTTAGGGCCTCACCTTGAACCATGAAATAAAGGCACCATTTGTTGCCCTAGACTGACTGGAGGGCAGAGTGCAGACCACAGAAAATATACAGATGCCATGTCCTTGACTGCCGCCATTCGCAGTGTTTGCCTATAGCTGCAAACTTGTACTTGTGTGCTGGCTCTACAGAATTCATAATAGGCCATTAACTAATGAGGTTGCATTAGTCCCCTGGCCTGGTACCAACAATGCAACTGTAACCATTAGAGTGGCCGTAGCCTTCCTAGAAGCTAGTGCACAGGACGCACAGCCAACTTGCTGGAGCTGTATATAGTACTCACCTTCCTAGCTTACCATTGCCATTCATAACTCTTTTTATTCCCCATTTCTCTTCCTCGGTGCAAAGCAGCAGGCCTGAGCATACTATTGCTTAGGCTGAACTCTCTCTAACATTCTATGAATAAACCTCTTTTTCTATTCACAAAACAATTCAATGTTGCAGTCACTGTGCAGCCAGAAATAATAGTGCTGCAGACGAATAATTGTTTTGTTTCCAAACATATTAAACAGTGGAAACCCTGAAGCAGCAGAGGGCATGGAGGAACAGCAAAGAGCTAGTTAGGCTCGAAATGAAAGCACCTCAATGGACATCTCACTTTCTTGTTCATTTACTGCAAAGTGAATGCTGCTTTGTGTGTGGTGTGTATCTGTTTTTTTTTTTCTGCACAATGCTCCCTCCTAGCACGAGATAGCAAATTAGGCACATCCTTGTAAACATTGATGCACAATGGCATCCCCAGTGCAGCATATTGGGTAAGTCATAAACACGCCAATAAGCATGTGGTGACACAGCCATAAAATCTTTGTCACGGTCACTGGCAACTCACAGATAGACACAAGTTCAAAACCAATATAAATATTTGCATTGCAAGATTCCCAAACTATTGTAATTAATGAAGACATTTTATCAAGAGCAACATGTGCACAGGTGGTAGAAGCTTGCGCCTGGCAGACAGTGCTTTGTCGCAATCTTATTCTAACCTCTTGATGGGCCTGCGAAGAAAGTGCCAAGTCTTAAGCACTCGGATAAAAGACAATCACATGAGTTAATACTCTGTGTAGATGAGCTCTATATTTCTGTGCTCTTTTGCTCTTCTAAAAATATATTTTTGAATCCTGTTTCACAGACTAAATTCAGTACACTATCTTGGTTATTTTTTTCTCACTGAAACAGTGACAAAAGTGACAAAACAAAGCCTTGGAAGGGGTAGCACAAGTGGACACAGACTAAAAGAAGGCACACTAACACACATACAGTAGCACTCTAGCAACTTGTTTTTTATTGGAAATATGCCCTACATGTATAAATTGCTTTTTTGGCCACTTGACTAATTGAACTCTTCAGCATACTACATTTGCATTGCCAAGAAAGCTGACGCAAAGGGAAAATAACTGATTGTGCACACAAACTTTGTTAGGAGGAGCTGATGATGCACAGACAAATCACTACAGAGATGCTGACAAGATATTGTGGACATGGTAAGCAGCTGCGCATTGCTCTGATATCTTGATCTCTTGCTGAAAATATGGAATAGCGAGAATTGCCAAAGAAAACTATGGAGGGCTGCACACTACTGATTTCGACACGCACTCACACATGCACTATTGACACATGTCTATGTCTACAGTTAAGCCTTTCTTATTTTTTTTTAATGCCAAAATTTTAGCACTATCTATGACTAGACACAGTCTCCTGCTTTTCTTGTTGCCATGGTGTATTTTAAGAGGAGGTGATAAACTTCACTGGACTGTGTACTTAGGTAGAGATACTAGTAGAATTTTTAATTTAACTGGCCCTAACACAAGTGTGAAAGGCACAGCAATGCCTTTCAGCAGCAGCTCGTATTCCCAAAGTATTCTGTGGCTGGATGTACCTCTGTGGTCGGCACCTATACAGTGAGCACACAGAGCTCTAGCGTTGCTCTCCTGATTTCATGAAAATGTACTCAGTACAGATAGGCCGGCCCACTGATTTGCGTGAACTGACAAACGTCAGGGCAGGCGGTTCAGATAGCCTCCTCAAGTACCTCCAGGACAGATTGCAGCACCAACCGATAGATAAGCGGCGTGACTCATATGATGAGTACAAACACGTAAAACCATCGTGTCACGAGCAACAGCGGTTTCGTTCACGGCGGTTGTGGCGAGCCACTGTAGAAGACAGTGAGTGCGGCTGGCCGCGAGGTACTTCGGAAGCTTCGAGCACGCTGCTCTCAGCTTTCGTTTGATGGTATAGTACTATACTTTAATCCCCTGCCAGGAAGAGGGAAAGTGTTCAGAACATCTGAACCCATTGGAGACAGTGAAATTGGGCTGGAAAATTTCACAAATTCGTATCTGCTGGCTTTACATTGCCGAGATTTTACTGTACATTTAGATCAACACCTAAATTTGTTTACGATAAAATGCGATGGGTTCGCAAAAAACCTGGTTGGTTGCCCTCTGTGGTCTTTTTATCTGGTTGATTGCATGAGCTATAAGAATCGTTTCATGATCTTCATTTTTCGTTTTTCTTTGACTATCACTTTTGTTTCTTTTTTTTCATAGCACAAGTATACATGCTTGGTTTGAAGAATAAGTTTTTATTGTAAGTCAGTGCTTTATATGTGTCCTTCTTCGTTTGGTATCTCATTTTTCGCGCTCTTTCTTTTTCACTATGTCAAACTAACACGCCCCAGCACACTTTTACTGCATTTATTGTCTCTATAGTGGAATTGCGATGTTAAACCTCAACAAATATTATATATATTGAATTGTGCACTTGTTCCCCTTTCAGTGAATAAAACTCTTGTTCTATGGAATATATTTTTCTCGTCCCTTGAGATTCCATTAAAAAAAAAGCAACATGACATGATAAAATATCAACCTCACAAAATAAAAAAAAGAAAGATGCAACATTACTGTAATTTCGCTAGCACTAATAATGTTCCATTTATTGAGCGGGTAGGTGTCAGGTTGTTGCACAGAGAAAAAAAAAGAAAAAAAAAGATGAAGCAGTTCTTTGAAATTAACAGCCTACTGCCACTGTGTCGCCCTTAAAATGGTGCAAATTGTGTACATGTTACTATACAGGAAACCATCATAATGCATGCAACCCTTTTGGTGCTTTCAAGCAAAACTAAAAGTGTGAACGGACATATGCAAATTGACAGGGCAACATTTATTCAGAAAATGCAAGAACCTGCGGACTCACTTTGCTACAACTTTTGACGTGGCTGCATCAATGACCTGTACATGCCACTCAGCTGAGGGCGGGTAACCTTCTCACATGCGCGCGGTGTTGTGCAAATGCAGTGTTACTTGCTAAGTGTATTCTTAACAGCAGCAGGTATCTGGCTGACCTCTAGGACAGCAGGCACAAACATGGTTAAAAAGATAAAAAGAACACTCTGCCATTATATGCTTATCATGCCAAAGGCCGAGAGGCTCCCTCTCTCAGAGTGTGAAATGCCGCTAAGCAACTAAAACTCCAAGTGGCTGTTCCACCCGCTTATCTCGGTTGAGTATGGGGCAGCTGAGAATACGTCTCACTCTGATAAAACCGGAGGTGTGCAGCGCTGAGCCGGAGGAATGCTGAGTCTTGTCCAGCCGCTTGGAAGCCATGGAGACCAATGGGCACAATGTTGGCCAACTCATTGATGTAGCTGTTTAACTTGTCCCGTCGCTGCTTCTCGGCGAAGTTTCGTTGCATTCGGCTGCTTGAACTTTCCATGGCATACGCAAGGGGCGAGCTGACAGGACCCTTAGAAGGGGCGCTCTTCATGGACATTGTCATCACTGCCATTGGAAGACCACTACATCACCACCCCTGCAAACACGCAATTGTTTTAATACATGCACTGGAAAACTCTGCATATGCATTTGTCAAGAAAAAGAACTTTGTCAGCTAAAATGCGCCTCGTGGGAGTGTTTTCATTTTTATGCTTAAAATATTACACCTAGCAGATAGTTCATTAACATTACTGAATAGGTCTGTCTGTAGTGAATAAAGGCCTCATACAGTGTTGGAGCCAGAAAAACTCTTAGGGCCTCACCTTGAACCATGAAATAAAGGCACCATTTGTTGCCCTAGACTGACTGGAGGGCAGAGTGCAGACCACAGAAAATATACAGATGCCATGTCCTTGACTGCCGCCATTCGCAGTGTTTGCCTATAGCTGCAAACTTGTACTTGTGTGCTGGCTCTACAGAATTCATAATAGGCCATTAACTAATGAGGTTGCATTAGTCCCCTGGCCTGGTACCAACAATGCAACTGTAACCATTAGAGTGGCCGTAGCCTTCCTAGAAGCTAGTGCACAGGACGCACAGCCAACTTGCTGGAGCTGTATATAGTACTCACCTTCCTAGCTTACCATTGCCATTCATAACTCTTTTTATTCCCCATTTCTCTTCCTCGGTGCAAAGCAGCAGGCCTGAGCATACTATTGCTTAGGCTGAACTCTCTCTAACATTCTATGAATAAACCTCTTTTTCTATTCACAAAACAATTCAATGTTGCAGTCACTGTGCAGCCAGAAATAATAGTGCTGCAGACGAATAATTGTTTGTTTCCAAACATATTAAACAGTGGAAACCCTGAAGCAGCAGAGGGCATGGAGGGAACAGCAAAGAGCTAGTTAGGCTCGAAATGAAAGCACCTCAATGGACATCTCACTTTCTTGTTCATTTACTGCAAAGTGAATGCTGCTTTGTGTGTGTGTGTGTATCTGTTTTTTTTTTTCTGCACAATGCTCCCTCCTAGCACGAGATAGCAAATTAGCACATCCTTGTAAACATTGATGCACAATGGCATCCCCAGTGCAGCATATTGGGTAAGTCATAAACACGCCAATAAGCATGTGGTGACACAGCATAAAATCTTTGTCACGGTCACTGGCAACTCACAGATAGACACAAGTTCAAAACCAATATAAATATTTGCATTGCAAGATTCCCAAACTATTGTAATTAATGAAGACATTTTATCAAGAGCAACATGTGCACAGGTGGTAGAAGCTTGCGCCTGGCAGACAGTGCTTTGTCGCAATCTTATTCTAACCTCTTGATGGGCCTGCGAAGAAAGTGCCAAGTCTTAAGCACTTGGATAAAAGACAATCACATGAGTTAATACTCTGTGTAGATGAGCTCTATATTCTGTGCTCTTTTGCTCTTCTAAAAATATATTTTTGAATCCTGTTTCACAGACTAAATTCAGTACACTATCTTGGTTATTTTTTTCTCACTGAAACAGTGACAAAAGTGACAAAACAAAGCCTTGGAAGGGTAGCACAAGTGGACACAGACTAAAAGAAGGCACACTAACACACATACAGTAGCACTCTAGCAACTTGTTTTTTATTGGAAATATGCCCTACATGTATAAATTGCTTTTTTGGCCACTTGACTAATTGAACTCTTCAGCATACTACATTTGCATTGCCAAGAAAGCTGACGCAAAGGGAAAATAACTGATGTGCACACAAACTTTGTTAGGAGGAGCTGATGCACAGACAAATCACTACAGAGATGCTGACAAGATATTGTGGACATGGTAAGCAGCTGCGCATTGCTCTGATATCTTGATCTCTTGCTGAAAATATGGAATAGCGAGAATTGCCAAAGAAAACTATGGAGGGCTGCACACTACTGATTTCGACACGCACTCACACATGCACTATTGACACATGTCTATGTCTACAGTTAAGCCTTTCTTATTTTATTTTAATGCCAAAATTTTAGCACTATCTATGACTAGACACAGTCTCCTGCTTTTCTTGTTGCCATGGTGTATTTATAAGAGGTGATAAACTTCACTGGACTGTGTACTTAGGTAGAGATACTAGTAGAATTTTTAATTTAACTGGCCCTAACACAAGTGTGAAAGGCACAGCAATGCCTTTCAGCAGCAGCTCGTATTCCCAAAGTATTCTGTGGCTGGATGTACCTCTGTGGTCGGCACCTATACAGTGAGCACACAGAGCTCTAGCGTTGCTCTCCTGATTTCATGAAAATGTACTCAGTACAGATAGGCCGGCCCACTGATTTGCGTGAACTGACAAACGTCAGGGCAGGCGGTTTCAGATAGCCTCCTCAAGTACCTCCAGGACAGATTGCAGCACCAACCGATAGATAAGCGGCGTGACTCATATGATGAGTACAAACACGTAAACAAAGCTGACTCTTCACCATAGAGATGCTTTGCTTGCTTTGTGAGGTTGTGCACCCCTTTGACAACAGCCTGTTGCTTATTGAGAAGAATGGAATGGAATAAAAAAACTTTATTATTGTCTTGCCAGATGCACTTAGCAGGCATCTCCCATGCAGGGACTGACAGAGAATGCCTAGCGGCTGCTTCGTGGGCCTGCTGGACGGCCTATTACAGGTCAATCAGAAGTGAGCTTCTAAGAGACCTCTCCCACTTGTTTGAGGTGAAATCTGGATGAGCGTTTCTACACTCCCAGAGCATGCGTGTGAGTGTTGCCGTGTGTCCGCACGAGGGGCACATGTCGCCGAGGAAGAGAAGACTCAATTTTACTTCTTGTCACTAATCTTGCACGAAAATTCTTCTGTGCAGCCTTGGTCAGGAACACCGTAAAGTAGATAGAGTGGCCACAAGATGAAGTGTTTAATAGGCATGCGCAGGGGGGAAGGGAGGCACACTTTGCCTAGTCACCTAAGAAGGAAGAGGGGGGGGGGATGGCACGCATGCAGTTTACTTGCTTGATACATTAAACCGATTTAGTTGCGCATTCGCAACAGCCGTACAGACACTGCCTCCCATTGTGAATGGCTGGCAGGTTGCGTCCATACGGCTGCTGCGGAGGTGCAACCAAATTTGTTTATTGACTTAATAGAGAAGAAGGGCGCTGCAATGAACCTTCTGCCCCCTGAACTGGAATCCTGCGCACATCTACAATTTTTTAGGCCTTCAAAAGGAAACAGCAGGCTCAATAAGCTGCTGAATTGGTACCAAGATGATATGTCGGAAATGCGAAAGGTGCCAAAAGTATGCATGCTTAAATACCTTCATAATATAACTTCATTAACTGAAGCACACATATAAATTACATTATTCCCTCTACTAGTAAGCAAGGTATGATTTAATTCCTGAAAGCATGTACATTGTCAACACTGAAAGCCCAATGAAGTAACTGGCATCTACTAAAGCGTGGCCATTCAGGTCATTGTAATATGAATGTATGCAGTGCCGATTCTTGCTCCTCCTCTACCTCCATTCACTGTAATGCAATAGGCTGCTTTCATAAATCATCTAGTCAATAAAGGAAGAACTGACTGGTTCCATAAAAAATGTGCTCTCTTTACACACAGACACACACTGCATTAGGAAGCTGTAAGTGATGTGGAGTGTTGTAAACTGCAAAATATATTCCCCAACACACAAAAACTGGAAACACTAACGCTGCGCGCTACTTACGTGGGGTGATGAGTCCTTGTTTCCTTATAAACACCAATCACAGAGCAATCTCAGCCTCCTCACGACAGTGACCGGCAACAACATCTGCACAAAATAGGGCGATGCCAAAGTGGATATTGAAATCTTGTCAGAGCTTGAGTATATTGCTATCAAATGTCTAAATATCAATATTAAAGTCCACTTTTAACTCGGATAAAGGACTCAACAAAGGAGAATCAGAAAGGGAGTTGCGTGAGGAGGAACTGGTTTGGCCACTGAGGCAGTTTATCTCAACCTAGAAATTCAAAAACCTACACCAATTACTAGTAAGGAGAACCGAAACTATGATCAATGTGATTATGAGAGTTGCCATAGTGGAGGACTCCAGATATTTTGACCTCCTGAGTTCTTTAATGACAATATTGATGTAAGTATACATAGGCATCAAGCATTTATGCCTGCACCGAAAATGTGGCCGCTGTGGCCAGAATTGGATTCTGTGACCTGTGGGGTCAGCAGTCAAACACCATAACCACCACACCAGCGAGGCAAGTTCAACTTATCCTTATTAGGCATTCTAAAGAAAAATGTCACTGCTTGATTGTTATTTTTGAAGCCCCTTGCTTTTATCAGTCAACGACTATTATGAAGCAATAAACACAAGTTTTAAAGTGCTTCCACGGTTTCTTGATATGACCATATAAAATTCTTGAATGCATTAAGAAGACGAGCTTAAGTTATTATAAAACTGCAAGACATTGATGAAGCTTCTATAGACTGTTGCCATTGCTTTTGATATTAAATGTGAAGCATTTCTTTGCATACTGCAAGCACATTTAGCATCTGTCTGTCAGTTCTACAGGCAAAGGTTTTTGCAAAATATGTCGTGAAATTAAGTGTGCAACATTTTGAGATTTTTCTTCGTTGCTGCCGCGTACATTTTCGCGATTATGGGGTTTAGTCTTGAGGGTGACTTTATAAATAACGAGGCTGTTTCGGAAATTGTTCCTTGTTCAGCCCATACGAAAAACTATTATATCATAAACAGGTATGCAACACAGAAATGGGTAACTCCCAATTTTCACCACTGGCCCACTAAAAATAAAGGTAATACTTAGCCCAACAAGCGGGTATGTACCATCGAAATTTGTGCGGCCTATCAGATTTCTGGATCTGTTGCCCTAGTTAGGTGGCAACAGGTTGTGATCGTGGCAAAACATGCATGTTTGGGTTCTGGTTTTTGTTTCGTTTTGTTTTCACCTGCTTGCATATATATGTATATATATATATATATATATATGTGTGTGTGTGTTACGTGCACATGAAAGCAAACATTTTCAGTTCAAAGTCAGCACTGTGTGTGTGTGTGTTTGCATGTTTTCTGTCTGCATTCAGTCTGTCTGCCGAAGTTCGCTAAGAAATGCTTTGCATTTAAAAGTGCAAATCGTCACTGCTCTGCTATACCGCAGTGTTTCATGCAAGGTACATCAAACTCTGAACGCGTGTTGTAAGACATTTCGATGTTGGTTTTCACAGTGCTGTTCAATTCCCCCTCCCCCCCCCCCCCCGCACGATAAACTAAACTAACTAGCCCACCAATGCACTCTGGCTTATCAGAAAATGCTTATCAGAAAACTGTTGTTATTATACATGGGTATGGTCCACAGAAATTGGGCGAATCTCACCAGACACAACTTGCACTATAAGAGAGAAGGCCCTACCTATGGCTGCAAAGAAACAGCGGCGAGCCAAAGACCAAGAGTATGTACAACAAGGGAATACCGGGGAAAGGCAGCGAGAGGTCCCTGAAGAGATGGAAAGCCCATGCTAACGACGACATGCCAGTATCGTGTGTGTGACTGTCTGTGATCAATTCGAACATCTCTATGCTGAGAACATAGAAACAACCTGACATCATCCAGCTAGAGCCTAGCAATGACCTAGAAGCAGCCTAGACACAATCTAAAAACAACTATATTAGTCTTCACAATTATCCACTAGCACTGTTTCAAGGCTTGTGCAGTTAAGATCAAGGTTCTTTGCTGTTTTTTTGCATGTAATTCCTCCACATTGTGCTTCCTGTGTCAGGTCATTTATGGGAAGATATGGAAGGGAGTTGAGATATGACAGACATCACAAGAAACAGCACAGGTTATTGCACTAAATGTAAAACTTGCTGCAGGATAGCTCCTATTTGTAGGCTGTGAATAAATAGTGGGAAGAAGTATACAGTAAAAGCTCGTTAATTCAGATTTCTTGGGACTGGATAATGGTCCAAATGAACTGAATGTTTAATTATCAAAGGTATAAAAAAATGAACATTTATTACATCTATGCACATTCATATTTTAGAGAAATATGGTAACCCAGTAAATATTTTTCAAACAATGTAAAATCTAAATATACGTCATTTGTGAATTCGTTCACAATCCGAAAGGTGCTCAAGAACCCCTGTGTCTCAATCCGAAACATGCTCTAAACACACAACTTATTATACACCAACAACGCGGTTGTGATGATTACACTATTTTAAAGGCCTGTGGCCATTACGACTGTCCACGAATGCCATTTTCGCACCAATTCGTTGAACATTTGTGGTGCTCCGCGTTCAGTGCACTGTGTGGACTGTCTGAATTAACCGAGTTGCAGCCAAATATGACCGAATTAAGAAAACATTGATGCCATTAAACAATGTGTATGCTGACTGGGGACAGAAAACCAATCCAAATCATCTGATTTTCCTAATGAATGAACATCAAATTAATGAGCTCTTACTGTAATAGACCACTTAAGTTTCTGTGGGAAGTAATGAGTAGAAACCGCAATTTTAGGCACGAAACAAGAATGTTTTAGGTGCCTATAACAGGCCTTAAAAACTGCCATTTAGGCATAAATAGGCATTAAAAACTATCGTTTAGGCACAATTCAGCATTAATTCAGTAGCATGTTAAGGACAATTATTCAATGTCTAACAAACACAGTAGGCAAAAGCTGTGCTTTTGGAAAACAAAATTTTGAATTAACAAAAAGCATAATCATTTGAACAGATTTAGGTGTAAGCTGAGGTAACTTGACATTGTGGGAAAAGCTATGAAAACAATGGCAAACCAGCATCATCTCAAGGTTTTTGGGCTTGAATTGTGCTTGCTTTCATCCAGTATTTGCTTTTATGCGAAAAAGAATGCTCGACGTCCACTGAAGTTAGCCGAGCGTACTTGTGGCCTAGCACTTTCAATGCTTTCATTGCATCCAAAATATTTGAATCAGCACCACTCAAAACTTCCCACGCTTGCTTTAGCACATACAATCCGGAATTCTTTCCATGGCAGATTTAAGCTATGAGGCAACCCTGTCAGCGACCAGTCTATTGGGGAAGGGGCAAACCTTTCCTGCACGTCCAAAACAACTGGGTATCCTTAAGCTTAGCGTTGAATGCGATATCAATATTCTGTCTTTGGTGCGTACTTCAACCACTTAGTGCATAATTTTTATTCAGTGAAGCTTGTGCATATAACTGCATTCTGTGCTATGTGTGTAAGCAAGTTCACAGATACAGATATAAAAATAACAAAATGATTATTCGTGCCCGTGTAATGACCACAAAGTACATGTTATTTGTGCAGATTCAGGGGCTATTTAAAAAAATTGGCAGTAGAGCAAGTAAAGTTTAAGGATACCCAGTTGTTGGGAGCTTTATAACTATGCATGCTTCAAAGTGGATGCCAAACTCAAAATATTCTTGACCTTTCCAATGTCCTCTCCCCTGCTTTCCACATGGACCGTTTCTCAATCGACAGAGTAGCGCTGTCATTTACTGGTCCATTGTTTGACAAGTATACTTCGCAGCTTTTTTTTTTATTCCAAATTGCTCGGCAGACTTCAGACAGCTGTCGTTATGAAGAACATAAATGCCAACAAAACCTACGTGTAAGCTTTAGGTGGCAGGGCTAGCCTAGCTTAGTTTCGGCTGATTGAAGTATGTTGTAGCTACACTGTGTTCCAGCCTCCAGAATGCTACCGCCGGGCTGCACTACTCTCGAACCTAGCGACGGAGATCTTAAAGGGGCAGGGGGTACACTAGCGTTAGCCTCTCCTTGCTTCCTTTCTGTACACTCCTGCTACGCTCACGCAATCTTCATGCTGCACTACTCTCAAACCAAGCGACAAAAACCTTTGAATGGGGCTCACTAGCGCTATAGATGTCAGCCTCGCTTTACTATGCTACTCTATGGCTTTGCCTTGCTGAGGTACAAGCCCCGCAGATGTAACGGCGCATTTATAGTGCGACGTTATTGGAGCATTGGCAAACGTGACATGCGTCGGAGCACATTGGCCTACGATTATACCTTGGTTGTGGCAGTGCGTCGACTTATGATCTGTTTTCGCCAGCATGACACAGCGTATGCGCGTGTCGAACCTATGCCAAACTGTAATCTCACCTTACCAGAAGCTAAATTCACACAAAAAAAAAAAACTAGTGCACTTTGCACGTGGTGTCGTTAATATGGCCCTACCAAGTGATTCTTGTTCTCCTCCATATGAACAGCTCATTCAAGCAATAACCTCCCTGTCCTTCTTCCTTCAATCCTCCTTTTCATTTAAGCGAAATATTTACTCAACGAATGCAAAAAGGCATTTTTAGGTGCTGAAAAGTTCATAGAGGCACGAACCTCACAATAGGCACTTATAGGCACAACAAATGTGTGAATAAAATGTTTCCCATCCCTTAGTTGGTGTTTATATCTTGAATAGGCTCGAAACAGACTCCAGGAAAAAATAGACATTTTGCCTAAAGTTCCGGTCTTTAGTAATGAGTTCAAAGGACTAAATGTACTTTCTTGCACTACACAGATCCTTTTAACGTGAGTGGTTGTAGAAGTGCCATGTCATATGACAGCACTAGAACGTCTCACTAGGGTCTTACAATACATATAAATTAACATCTCAATTACTGAAGCACTGCTGTTGATAATATTGACACCTTAGACCTTTTCAAGTAATTATTGTTTAATACATGATGCAAACTATTTGATGATGCTGTAGCCCTAAGGCTGACAATCACAGCTAGCACTACACAGAAAAAACTTCATCAAACGAAACTTGATCCTCCCTAGCTTTATTTTGATAGGGAGATAAGCCAGGCCCAGCTATCAGAAAGGACTATAGTGTTCTTATGCATCAGATGGTACATACAGCTGCCGGTGGCTGTTATAATCATTCTGTGGTTCATACAACAGATATAACACTGATGATAGCCTCGCATCTTTCTCTCTCAGCCAACTCACACAGTCAGTGCATTCGTTTTCTGCATCATCGCACAGCAGTGGACAGTCATAGCTCCCCCTGATCTTCTGCCTGGCCTTGCATCGCCCAAACGTGGCATCCTTCATGTCTCAACTGCCTTCACAGATTTTTCATACACGAGGCATAGCTTGCCGACCGAAACAATGCTGTGGTAGTGATTGGGTGCTGCTACGTTATAATGTTCGATTTAGAGGGATCAAAAAATACATTTCTCGATTGTGCGAAATTTCAGATTTAATGAAACAATTAGAGTGCACTCATCCCTTTGTTAATATCGTGTTTCAGCTGTATTTCACTGCGTATACACTAAGGTCATGCTAAAGCCAAGAAAAAAGCAAGCAAAATAACGTAAAACGCATCGCGAATTATTACTACTGTACATAGTCACAGAAGTACTCATACTTTCTTTTTCCCATGGTGCCACGGCGCATGCACAATAATCCTAGCGGAGTGGGAAAATAGTGAAATGTTTCGAGCCTTGATCTGCAAGAGGGCAACACCATCGCCGAGCCATTTTAAAGTGTGGCAGCTTGGGCTAGTTGGTATGACATGACGATAGTTATAACGCGAGAACAGAACGACGACACAGAGACAAGGAGGACACGAAGGAAGATCCGTTCGTAGGCGCCATTCTGCTGCCCATGTTTTGGCGTGCAGAAAGTGTTCCGGAGGTCTCTAAGCATCTCTAAGTTGCTGTGCGGAATTTGAACACACCGTGTGCAGCAAATTTTATGTGCTTGCGGCGAGCATGCAGTCCTTCAAAATGGCGGCCCCGATGCTAGCGATCTTCGCGAATGACGTCAAGTGCATACCCCCAATAGTTTTAGGCTGTCGCACATCATCACCATCAGTGGCACGTGCCTACGAATTTTCGACTATTGGGAATAGCTGCCAGCTATGCGCAACACGTCAGCAGGATAAGAGCTGATATTGAAGAGGACGTTATCACATCCACGGGCATGCACTAGTCATCAACTAAAAGGATATCTGAACATAGAAGGGTCGTACATAAGCCAGTGGGGGTTCAGTTTGCTACCCCGGCATGCGACGATTCTTCCTACAAGCCTCAGAACTATTTGATTTCTCCAAGCTTGCATTACAAAGTTATTGAACGACTACACACTTGACAACAAGGCACTACGGCAAGGTTTCAGGCTTTGACAAGACGACGAACTCGACTATGTCCACAAATAGCACCCCTGCACGGGGCATCGCAAGTGCACTAGTGCATATATGTCGCAACTAGCAAGCCTCAAAGAACTTCCTTGAACAACTAGCAAGCTTCAAAGACTATTATTCAAAGAATGCTCATCTCCAAGTGCCACAAACAAAAGAGGTCATCCGATCTTTCCACCTGGTGTGCCACCACTTGACTACGCCACTGCCACGGATAGCTGAGCAACAAACATTGCGCGTGAATTCTCGGGAACCCTGCTACACCTCTGGTCCTGACTGATTGTCACCTGAACCTCTACAGTGTTCTAGTCTGAAAGAAACCGACCGGATTTCAACATGTCGGAATGTGCAGCATTCACAATTATTATTTTTTTTGCACACTGAAAGACACATTCAAATACTATCTAAAAGTACTAGGCCAAGGCTAGGTAACTCTAGCAAAGGCGACTGTACGGACTCATGGTTTGGCAAACACAAAAACCACAAACTTCTCGAGCTACGGGTGCATGCATCTCGTGTGGATGGCTGCGTCGTCCAGGCAAACGACGCCATGTTTAGTTGTTCGTAGCTGGCTGTTTTTACAACGCAATAACGTCGTGAAAATGACTCCATATAAGTTCAAACGTGCTTTCGGACATCGACCAGACGATACACGGTTCGTCAGGGTACTGTGAATTTGCTTCAGTAGTTCGCAGCGGTGTCGCCATGTGGTTGATTTGGAAAGTTTGACCTCACCGCACAGAATTTTTTTACACTTCTGCGTGCACATACAAATGCACACACCAACACAAAGCAATGTTGGCCTCCCAGCAAAAAACCTTTGGCTACGCCTCTGCTAGGCTGTAGAACCCCGGTTGACAGGTCGCTGCTAGCTGCAGCGTACTCTATTGTTAGGAAAAAAAAAACAAGAAAGAGGGGAGCACTTACTAATTATCAGGCGCTGGAAGAATATGTTGCAGCACGCATATAGCGAGAAAACATTTGCAACAACAGGAGTTCTTAAGACGACCATGTAGTGTTTTAAATGGATGACTGATGCACCTAGCTTCTTGTGAGCTGACAAACTGTGTAGGTCGTGCTCGCCTGCAGACGCGAAATTCCATCGCTCCCTGCATCAGGGCGTGCTCGTAGGATTTTTTTCAGACGAATCCCACATCGGTTTCTTAAAAGAACGCGTGCAGCCAACCAGCTCAAGGCGGGTCTGCGTGGGAGTAACGGTACATTATATTTAGCCGCCATGCCCTGGCCAGGAGACCAATCAGCCAGCCATTCACGGACTGTCAATAGCGGGCCTGATTGCTACTCTTTGCGAGCGCGCCCGACGAAAAGTGCGCTAAATTGTTCTCGGCGCGCATTGATCGCCGCAATGCCGGACCACCGCAGTTTCCGGGCAACAAGACGGCGGGTAAACAGCGCCGCATCCGTTGTTATCAAAGCAGACGGACCGTGCTCGATCGCAGAGAGCGGCGATTAAGTTACCTCGGCGCCCAGTCTCGCCACTGGGCCACAGAGCGGCGCGAGAGACTTCAGATGACCGACAGGAAAGAACGCACTGCGGCTGATGGCTCTCGCTTCCTCTCCGGACTCGCTCGATAGCGAGCGCTTCGGGGAAAAAAAAAGAAAAAAAAAAGAAAGCACTACAGCACTGCCACACTAAACCGACGAGGAAAAAACAAACAAAAAACAAAAAGCGCGCAGCTACAGTTTCTAGCAAGTTGTCACAATATGAGCAGAAAACGCGCAAGCGAGGAGGATAAAGAAAAAAAAAAAGGTGCCCGCCTGAAGGCAGCTTGCTCTAGATAACCGACACGCCACTGGGGGATCTAGCAGCGCATCCAACAGCATTGCACTTAGGCGCACACAGCTGTTTGTGCAAACGGCTGTCGATTCGGCGGCTTTGCACACACACAGAATGCAACGGAACCGTAGCGGGTAAAACCGCACAGTCGTAGTCGCCTAGGCACCAACGGTGCTACATAGTACTACGCTCGCCACCTTCTTCGTCGCCTGAACGCGGAACCAGACGCAAACCAGCGTCCTTTCCTGAACGCAGTGACGTAGCTGCAAGAAACAATGCGTGCGGCACATTAAGTTCATCATTCGCGAATCCGTCACTTTCCGCTTCAAACCTGAGAAATCGCTCACTTCGTTATCCGACACCCCGCTATTTTCAGCGAAGAGATTTTTAAAAGCGCTGGGAAACTTACGAGCGCCAGGCGGTTGCCATTGAGAAGTAAAGCGCCGATCAGTCAGTGTGTGTTGGGAATAGAAACGAAGCGGTGCAGATCGAAGTGCATTTAAACGAAAAAGCTGCTCGACCTTGAGCTCCGATCAAGAAATACCGTGTCTCAACGTCGCTCGATCAGCCAACTAAGGGACAGTGCGGGGTCAAGGTTAGGCTAGGATTGATTGCTTCGAGTAAATAACGCCGCCGATGACAAAACATAAAACAACGGCGGCTCGTGCTTGTGATGATCAGTGATACGTCCCAAAGCCACCATATGATTATGAAAGACGCCGTAGTGGAGGACTCCGGAAAGTTCGACCACTTGGGGTTCTTTTAACGTGCGCCCAAATCTGAGCACACGGGCCTACAGCATTTTCGCCTCCATCGAAAATGCAGCCACCGCAGCCGCGATTCGATTCCGCGACCTGCAGGTCAGCAGCCGAGTACCTTATACACTAGGCCACCACGGCGGGAATCTCGTGCTTGTGCAAAAGGACAAAATGAAACAAAAACTGCACTCAATACGAGTTGCGAATAGACAGAGAGGCTCACCGCGATTGGGCAGGCGAGTGGCTACGTTGCGCCGATGGCTGCCCAGTGCGCAACGCTCATCTGATGCCGAGGACGATCGTACGGCTCCGTCGCTCGACGGAAAACTGACGCAAACAAATAACAAACAAACAGGTTGCCGCCGAGAAACGCAGGTGAGGGGAAGACGAGCATGGAGCCACGGCGCACTTGGGAAAACGCCATGTTTTTCCTGGCTCGCTAGCTCGGGGAGGTTAAGCGTTAGCGCTGCTCTGTTTGGCCGCAGCACGAAACTCAAGGCCCGCACATGCGGCTCGGAACAGCGGGCGGTCCCGCACCACGGTTCGAGTTCCGCGTGCCCGAAAGAAGGGTCGATTTTGCTGCTTAGGGAGGTGTGGCGACCTTCGATGCACCGGCCAGAGTCGGCCAGGGGAGCACCCTTCTTTCCTATCGAGCCGAGCGCGGCAAGAGCGGCAAGGAGACACCGTGCGCACGGAAAGACGAGGCTACGCGTACTCACCTATTTTCAGGCGATATGTATCCTAAACGAAGCGTGGCTCATTGCTGCTGATCTTCCCAAGTTCACCACGAAGACGAACGGTTCCCGGATTGAACACAACACACGTCATAAAATGAGATACTGACGTGAGCCTGCGGCAGTAGCTGACCGCCGACGTGCACAAGCCAAGTGGACGCTGCAGCAGACGCGCTGCCATCTGGTTGCACCTGTGGAAAGCGAGTTCGCCGCGCGGCCGCTGGGCGTCGCACAAAGCTGTGCCTGTGCCGTTCCTTTTCACAGCACCGTCAGTTTCTCGGTCGTCCGGACTACTCCGTGCCCTTTTCAAAACAGGTGTTTACCGCGTGGTGCAGCTGGTTCCGCTGCCGCTGACGCGCTGCGGCAGCTGCTTTTTAGTTGCAATGCGCTTAGCGTATTTGCGAGTGCGTTAGTTGCACTAGTTTCAGAGTGGCCGAGCACGAATCGCATCGCTTCGCTTTTTTTCCTTCGCTAGTATACAGTTAAGCAAGATGATATCTCCGGTCGAATACGCTCAGTCGGTTGCAAACTTCAGATGCGACCCGCTGCCGTGCGGACCCGGTAGGGACGGGGATCCACCTGCACTGTCGTCAGCTTGCGAGGACCCAAAATTTCGAGGCCGTGCTCGGAATAGCCAAAGTCGTGCGGCGCGCTTGGCAACAGACGTTGACCCTCGGCATGGCGTCTTCCGCGAAGAAATCACGTGGAGCAGCGTCGCTCACGTGCTGGCGCGCCGTAAACAGGAACGGGCTGTGGCCCCCCGCCAGGGGCTATTTGCAGGAGACTCCAAGGTTGCCGCTCGCCGCCTGGTTGCCGCAAACCGCGGTCAAGAGCGATTGGCACACCGGAAGCAACTCGGACACCCGCGGCCACGTGAGCGACGCTCTTAAAAAAGTGCCGCCCGAAATAAGACGGTAGACCCAGCTTTGCGCAGGGGCACTTCAGCTGAGACTTGGCGTAGGAACAGACCTTCCCGCAGATCCGCCGTGCCATGCCGACGGCACCCTGTCTCCAGACGCTTCAGCGGGAGCTAGCGGATTCCATCATCCGACTAGCACCACTCGACGAGCTGCGAATTTTGCTCGCCTGCGGTGCCCGCGTCAACGAGCCGGTAACGCAGGGACTGCGACCACTGCACTATGCGGCTTACCAGCAATACGACGAGGCTGTGCAGCTGCTGTTGGTTCGCGGATGCGATGTGGACGCGATGGATGACGTCGGCTACACCGCGTTGCACCTGTGCGCTGAACGGGGCTTCCTGCACACGGCTGAGACGCTGGTGCGTCAGGGTGGAGCGCGCGTCTGCTTCACCAACACCACCAAACCGATGCTGGGCAACCCGCCGAGGGCTACGCTTGCCGACGAGCCGTTGCGACTGGCCGTCAAGAACGGACATTACGATTGCGCCGACATGTTGCTACGCCACGGAGCCAACCCGAATGCCCGCTACTTCCTCGGCGCCGAGATAAATCTGGTGGGTCCCCTGAATGTATCATTCCTGGAGCTACTGTTGCGCTATGGTGCCGAGCCAGACGCCCGAGACCGCGGCGGCCTCACGCCTCTCATGAAGGCCGCCCGACACCCCCACGGACTGGAAGCCGTGCAGCTGCTACTCAAGTACGGCGCTAACGCGAACGCCATGGCGCCCGAACGTCACGATCGCCGCACCGTTTTGCATTACGCCGTGCTCTCCGGCAACCTGTCCATTGTGCGGCTGCTGCTCGACAACGGTGCCAAAGCGCGCATGGAGGCCGGCTACAGGCATCCGAGCCCGCTGGATTTCGCCATCTTGCGCGGTGACCTGTCTGCCGTCAAGTTGCTCCTGAACGCGGGGGCGGACGTCAACGCAGGCTCGCCGATCGTCGGTTCTCCACTGCACCTGGCCCTGTCCGAGCGTTGTCGGGACCGGGAGGCCCTGGTGCGACTTCTGCTAGAGCGGGGCGCCGACCCCAACGGCCTGACGTATGCCTCGGAGTCCGGCGAAAGGGGCGCACCCCTCGTGCAGCCACCACTGGGCGAGTACCTGTGCGGCCAGGAGGAAGAACCTAGGGGCGAGCTCATCCGACTACTGCTACGCTACGGTGCGCGCGTGGTCCTACGACCTCAAACCAAGGACCCTCTGGGCATTTTGCGCGCCGTGCGGGGGCTACGCGGCGACGCACTGGACGCCGTGCTCGAAGCCGCCGAGGCGTGCCCTCGCGCCGCCATCGAACGCTCGCTGTTGTTGCTAGGACCTGAAGCCAAGGACGGGCTGGTGGCGCTCGCCGCCAGACCCCAGCCTCTCAAGCACCAGGCTAGGCTGTGTGTACGTAGGATGCTTGGTGTGGTGGGACCCGAACTGGTCGAGAAGGTGCTCTCGCTCGATGTGCTGCCCAGCGTGTTGCGGCGGTATCTGCTATACGAGCTGTGACCATCGTCATTTGATCCATGTACAGTCACCACGTTACTGTTGGGACCCACAGAGACAGACAGGACGCACTTTTGTTGATATAAAAAAGAATGGTTTCTTATTTTTGTCATACGAAAGTGTTCAGACCCATTTATTTCATTTATCCTAAGCGTTTTTAATATTACGCCTAGGTGTTCCACTGTAACCAGACGTGACAGAACAGCAGCCATAGGGAGGCGATCGCCGTGGTCAGCAGCATGACTGGAAAACCAATTCTGAAAAGAAAGAGATTCAATACGTTATATGTAAATCAGCATTGCATCATCGTGCCAATGAGTTAATCAACGCAGGAAACAATGGCACGTATTGCAGTTGTTCACACGGCACGGCAAAGATGCAGAACTCGGCCGCTTTTTTTTCTTTATTGTTATACATTTTCGAAGCACCAAGACCTCTACGTTTGTACGATTCCTCGCGGGGACGAAAAGTAACATTTTATCCTGTCGATAACGCTGCCGCTGACATCTCAGCAGAACTTGACGTGCAGGTTGCTGCCACGTGCATATCATTCGTCATTATTACGCGATGTAACGTCGTCACGCACTGCATTATCATCACTACTGCGTGCACTTCGAATGGTCATTCTGGACTTTTGTAAGCTCTTAGCTGACAGTGAGTCAGTCACGTGATCCTCCGGTGAAATGCGTCATAACCTGTCACGGAAGTGAGACCAGAGAGACGATGTTTTCCCCGCCAACCTTCAACTTCGGTCATCCTCGAGTTACGTATTAAATGTAGTGCACAGAACGCGGCGAAATACTCAGGTACGTAAAGAAACGTAGTTTGTAACGATCAATTAACGATATTGTTTCAACGTCGAAAGCTTCCAGATCTTACAACAATGTTGTACTCCCTTCTAACCTTGACATTGTGGACGACTGTTACCAAGCGGCTCCACGTTGGCCCGCCACCTCGATTGGCTCGAGGCCAGCGATCGTCGCGCATCATCCAGCATTTCATTTAGTATCGCGACCACAGGGGGACTCGTTTCAAAAAGTACAACACAGATTAAAAAAAAAGAAGTCTCGGATGGGACAGCATCACACGCGATGCGGCTGCTCAACGTCACACGGTCGATCTCGTGTATCCGTCCATCCATCCATTCGCTTATGACGGCGAGTGCACTCCATTGTTTCTGTTGTGAACTGCAGCACACACAAAAGAACTAAAGCGCACTAGCTCGACACATCCTTTTTGTTCTCTTCTATTATTCCTCGGACAATAGCATACTGTGAGTATACCCTAGGTACACGGCGTCGACGCCGTTGTATTTATCCACCCGCAAAGTTGCGCAAGACAAGCACTTCGAAACCCTACTAAAGGCAGAGCTGGACGTTTGAATTGTCGTTTGTATTATACGTATGGTTGGGTATGCGGGCTCAGATGATAAAAGAAACATTATCTGACCGCACCTGGACTCTTTCTCTGCTCTATCAAGTTACCTGCGCAAGTGTTTATTAGTGTTTTTTTTCTCTCACTTCAGCAACAATGCTAATGTATACAGGCTGAATATACATAATGTGCGTGCGTGGACAGCAGACTCGGGAAATATACTTATCTATAGCCAGGACTTTTTCGTTTCTACTTCTGAGACACTGCGCGCAACTAAAAAAGTGGTATTTTTGTTTCGTTTTCCTATGTTCTTCGCCTCCCCATAAATTGCAGTGCTTTTCCTTAGTTCAATCGACGGAGTTGGACTAACGCTCACCGAGTGACCCCAGTTTACAGCAAGGGGGACGCTCGGCAAATGTGAACTTACACTATATAGATTTCACGACACATCTAATTCATACTAAACTGTGTTAAAAGAGGGAAATATGAAAAGGAAAACGGAGAAGCAGGGAAATAAGCACGTTCACTGCGTATGCCCACAGAGTAGTGATGCAGAACTATCGTTAAATTAATTATCAATAGTTTGAAAAAGAACTATCGATACTATCGATAGTCCATTTACCAATATTTCTGCAGAGAACAGTCACAATCTGCTACTATTCGAAGTACTCGGCTCGTTTAATGTATGAGCTTTTTTTTTCAATAAAATTACCTCAGTGAAAATGCCGGAATATGTCCACTGAGAAATCAACGCTAAAATCCAAGCAGTCAAACTTTACAAACACTGCAAAGTCATGATTACAAAATTAAAACGCAACACAAATGCGAGATGTTACAGTTCCATACCATGAACGGCTTTCTTGCAGCTACCACTGAACCGTTCAATTCATTTATCATTTTAAGCCAAGCATTCTGGTGAAGGAACACATTCACGCGAAACCTCTCTCCCTTCAGATCTGCTCCTGCTTTCTGAAACGATCTGTCCAGCAGCGGAGAACAGGCGTTCTGCAGGTACTGACGTTGCTGCAATGCACAAATATACTTCCCAGTAATCGGAGCGTTGTTGCGCATTGACACGAGTGCCAGAATTCTACGCGATTGTTCTTCCTTTACACTTGAGGTAGTTCCAGACACAGGCGAACCATTAGTTCTGCATGTGAGGGCTCCCGTTGTTGCCTCTCAATGAATCGCAGAATTCGGCTACCTGCGGCAACTTCTTTATGAGCCACATGCTATTATAGTTAGTTCAGCTGCGAACCAACTGGCTTTGTGGACAATTGCTTGCTCAGTTCACCAATCAAACAAGCTTTGGTGAGTCCTCTGTTGGTTCAATTCAGAATTCGATTCGATTTTCTTGGGCAGACTGAAGTGGTTCAGCACCAAGGACAGGTACACGCCGGGGACATATCGACATCGCCACCTTTCTTTCAAGCACGTGCGTGCGAGCGAGGTCGCATCACAGTTTCGTTTATGCGTCTAGGGCATAGAGTTTCCTACAATACTTACTAGAGGGAACTCTGGCGCTAGTGTCTATGGGAGCTGCAACGCACGAGGCTTCAGCGAGTACACACATTTGTCTAATATTCTTACTTCTGGCCTGCTCACGGCTCCGTGTGTGTTCGTGTGGCTTGGAGCTGTTTTCTTACGAAACAAGTATTAACAAATGTTCAGCGGTTGCGCTTCATCATTTTATTTTTTTAGACATACTTTCCAAATCAGCTCACGAAGTTCAAAAGCGTTCAATCTTTCTTTCAAGACAAAACCCAAACACAGCAATAAACGAAGCCGCAAGTACGATTCGCCGCCCGCAAGTACGAAGACTAGACAAATATGTGTACTACGCATCCTTCTCATGGTCGCTGAACGATCGCAGCGTCAGAGTGCCCTCTAGTTAATTTTAGGAAACTCTATGGTCTAGGGAGCCTACATGTCCGCCATGGTTAGAGTGACCTAGCCATGCTCATCTATAGGCTCCCTATATGTATGGTCCCTATAGTTTTCTAGGGACCATACTATATGCGTCCACAAGACATCGCCTACACTCGAATGAACGAAGAATCACAAAGCCACGTGATATGAGCCACCAATGTTGCTTTCTTTGCTCACTTTTGTGCGCTTTGTTCCCATGGTTTTCTTTCGAATTCTCGGACGAATATAACTTTTCCATTCGCGATTTCAACTTTGATTTGCTTGCTTCGTCATGCTTTGCCGATCCGCACATGAAAGAATCTAGTAGCCTGTCCGAAGCTGCACAAAAAGTAAACAAAGAAGTACTGCTGCCGCTTCATTTATAGTAAATAATTTCGAGCTATAGCGCCGCCTTGCCGATTCTGCTGTGGTTACCCTACAACCATAGACTACGCCTGCGGGGAACCAAGATTACGCGGGGTGAGTTTGTGCAGTTGGTTTTACACTATTGAAGATGCTATTAAAATTACAGTCGATAGTATACTATCAATGTTACCATCGATAGTGCTATCAGTAGCTTTGCATCACGCCCACAGAGCCATATAACCGACAAATATTTTATCAAGTACGGTTGCCTGAATGTGGACTCGGATACATGACTTGAACGAAGTCTCACAAGGACTGGCTCCGAGGAATCGACAACTTGCGATGCGCTTCGAGCTGGTGGAAGTTCTGTCGAGGAGCGGGCGTGTCATGCTTATCGCCGATCTCAACCCGCACCTTTTCTGGCTCGCTGTGACAAAATATGCTATGGCATCCTCTAGTAAGCTATGAAAGCCTCACGGACGGGAAAAGCGTTGCATGGTGGCGGCTTCGATTTATGAACGAGGACGAACTGCGAAAGGTGTGGGCAAATCTCATTTGTACGTAGATGGATTACAGTTTTCCTCCATCATCATCCTTCACCCGCATATGTGCATCTGAGTAAAACTATATTACTTTAGACACTTCTGTGGGGGGTCAGTAATTAGTGCGTTATATAGACACGCGCTTCTGCTTGTCTTATGAGCTTCGATGTCTTACGAGTATCGAGGCTGTTGCAGCGACTTGCGTGATCGACAATAGCCTTAAACGATTACGCTGAAATTTTGTACATCGTGAAATGTGTGCTCTGGTACTTCTCCCGTCCTATGCATTATTTGCCATTTTTTTAACAGCAGAGAGCCCGGAGCGGCAATTGCATTTGCGCTATCTTTTTCTGCGGAATCCGCTATAGTTGCGATGATAAGAAGACTATAGAAAAACAAATCACGCAACCTATAGTGTTATTTGATATAGGCACTGCTTATCACCGGTTTTCACAAAGAAGCACGACCGTGTATCAAGGCATTTCATCTTTGCGCGGTACAAAGTTGCAGACTTGGATCATTGGAGCATGGAGAGCGATTGCGCGACACCAATGTCGACACAAATACAAAAAATGCTTGTCTTCGCTCTACACGCGATTCATTGTATTGCGCCCGTACAGTGTCCTATTTAGCATTCGGAGATTACGGGAAATGTGCAGCACCTACAGCTGACGCAACAGTCCACCGAACCAATTAGAGTTACTGTATAAGCTGGGAGTGGTGGAGCACATTTGACAAGCACTCTCAAATCATGACTGGTATAGATTGCCACTATCCTTCAAGAGGAAGGTATATAACAGCTGAATCTTTCCAGTGCTTTGCTATGGAGCAGAAACACGGAGACTTACAAAAAGGGTTCAGCTTAAATTGAGGACGATTCTGTGAGCGATGGAAAGGAGAATGATAGAAGTAAACTTATGAGGTAAGAAGAGAGCAGAGTGAATACGGGAAAAAAACCGGGGTTAAGGATATCATAGTTGAAATCAAGATTGATTGATTGATTTGTGGGGTTTAACGTCCCAAAACCACCATTTCATAATGAGAGACGCCGTAGTGGAGGGCTCCGGAAATTTTGACCACCTGGGGTTCTTTAACGTGCACCCAAATCTGAGCACACGGGCCTACAACATTTCCGCCTCCATCGGAAATGCAGCCGCCGCAGCCGGGATTCAAACCCGCGCCCTGCGGGTCAGCAGCCGAGTACCTTAGCCACTAGACCACCGCGGCGGGGCTGAAATCAAGAAGAGGAAACGGACAAGGGCTGGGCATATATAGCGCGCATGCAGGATGACCGCTGGTCATTAAGGGTAACTGACTGGATTCCCAGAGAAGGCAAGCGGGTTAGGGGGAGACAGAAAGTTAGGTGGGCAGATGAGATTAGGAAGTTTGCGGGTATAAAGTGGCAGCAGTAAGCACAGGAGCGGGAGACGCCTTTGTCCTGCAGTGGTCGTAGTCAAGCTGCTGCTACTGATGATGATATTCTATACTTTTATTTCATAAAAGTTAGCATATACAGTAACTCTAGCACCGATGCGCCGCCAGTGCCACGAGTGGTGACTTGTGGCCACTTCAGTTTCAACTGGCGCGCTACAAATAATCGTCTCTTCTTCAGTTACACCTTTCCTACACCCGCGTTGTATGCAAACCCGTGTGCGCGAAATCACAGGTTTAATAAGACATGTAAGTTTTTGGAAAATAAACGATGCATCATTCTTATTGCGGCTTCAACGAAGAGAAAAGATATGCATTTATGGAATCAGTAATTTTTTTTCTAAATGTGACGTAGAAGACGACTGGACGATAATATTACCGGAAGATGAAATAAATTTACGTTTTATGTAAACTTTATGCCAGTCAATTTATATTGTATGGGATAACGCCCGGGCAGCGTGCGGTTACCCTCCGATACGGTACCCAGAGCTTCGCCCAGTCGTCACGATCCACTTCGTAGAGATTTATTGACTTATTTATTCTTTGCATTTGCCGGGTACACGCTGCCGATGTCAGTTTCTCTCTCTCACAAATAAGTTACTAACGTCTATCCTCGCCATTCCAGGATAGATATGAACTGTCTCACTTGTGGAGCGTACTTGGGTGCGTGGCATACGAGTGTGTTTCAGACGTGTCAGGAGGTAACACGATTTTCACGCCATCAAAGTCATGACCAAATAGTCATATTCTTCATGATGTTTTACCCTCTTGTACCAATTTTGGTCAACACGCAGCTAAACAGGCGATCATGAGTGTGCCTAGACGTAGGCGGCTGGTCAGAGATAGATAGATAGATAGATAGATAGATAGATAGATAGATAGATAGATAGATAGATAGATAGATAGATAGATAGATAGAAACGCTCAAGTGCGTGCAGTTCGCTAAGAAATGCTTCGCATTGAACAAACGGTTGGCCACTTCTAAGGTTGCATTACCGGGCTTTATTATCAGTCGCAACGAACAAATGTGGCAAGATAGCGGCTCCAGAGCATTGAAAGTTACGCACGAACGTAACTTACGACTGAACAAGGTAATGTATTCCTAGAGGTGAAAAAAAACAACAAGACAAAAAACACGCGTATATACACATACGTGGCTCAGTACACATCAACGTCTGAGCAGCACGGCCGCTACACTCGTTATCGTTCAGATTGATTGGCCAAAGGGGCAGCCGCAGATTCACCTATAGCCCCGCCGCGGTGGTCTAGTGGCTAAGGTACTCGGCTGCTGACCCGCAGGTCGTGGGATCGAATCCCAGCGGCGGCGGCTCCATTTTCGATGGAGGCGGAAATGTTGTAGGCCAGTGTGCTCAGATTTGGGTGCACGTTAAAGAACCCCAGGTGGTCGAAATTTCCGGAGCCCTCCACTACGGCGTCTCTCATAATCAAATGGCGGTTTTGGGACGTTAAACCCCACAGATCAATCTATCAGATTCACCTATAGATACCAGTTCGTATCTACCTAACAAGCCGATACACTTCGAGAACAGGGTTGTCGGGTAGCTACACACCGGTAAAGAATAACGCAGCGATAACGTCGCTACCGCGCACTTTTTGTGTACTTGACGAAATGGGGCACGGCGGACGACACTGTCGGTGCCACATTGATTCTTTCTGAGGGTCCCACAATTGCGATGGCCAGACAGCACGTGTCGCGACGCTCAATGCTTCCGCTTGCCTGCACGTAATGCTACAGCTCCAGGAACGCACTATCATCATTTCCTCGCCAGCCTAGAAGTGCTATCGGGTGATAAGAGTTTACGTCTGCGGAAAACTCGACCGGCGATATAACAGTAATCTTACGGCTCTAACCTCGCGGTTTCACCCCTCTTCCAGTTTCAAAGATGTCTAGAAGCCTTGGTGCCGATTTCGGGTGTGATGTGCAGACGATAAGGCAGAGGATGTCTTTCATCTCGGAGTCATGAGCAGCACACACAAATACTATACTCACCCAAAGATAAGGAAGCAACTGTGGTGAGGTCTGTCAAGGGCGTTGGCAGAATATTGTTTTTTTTTGGGGGGGGGGAATCACATACCCCACTTCTTGAAGAGGGGGCCAGGTAGACAAATGTGGTCGAGTGTCATTCTGGAGAGGGGGGGGGGGGGGAGCGCGTGCCCGGTGTGCCATCCCTGCGCCTCTGCTGTCTGTCACACATCTTGACCCTCGCCTAGAGCTCTTTTTGTGGCGAGGGCTACAATGGCCGTATTCTCGCTGTGGCCGGAATCCGCACCGCGAGCTCTGCTGTTCTCTCGCAAACAACGGAGCCGGCATCGCCACTTGCCGCCTCATCTGGAGTAGGATTCGTGCCCAGGTATGAACAGTGTGTCAAAGAGACTGGAAAGAGCCAGGCTTTTTGTCGGAACGAAACCAAGAGGAGGCAGGGGGCCAAAAAAAAAAAAAAACACGAAGGAAGAACGAGCCGCACGCCTTTAGAAGCGTAACCGCACAGAGAACCAAGCTAAACAATAATATTAACCGTACCTATCGCTCTGCACGCCCAGGAAGAAGTGAGCAAAGTCACAGCCAGTTTTTAGGAGCGAAACTCCTTAGGGCCGCACTCAGCCGTCGCCGTCGAAGCTCCCAGCGCCGTTGGCAAGTGCGCCGAGCAAAACAACAGGTGCGCGCTCCTGGCGAGTGCAGGAGCGGCGGACGGCGCCCATGGCAAATATATTTCCGCGCCCCTCATGATGGTAATGAGAAGTATTATTGTTATTGTTATCATCATCATCATTATTATTATTATTATTATTATTACTACTAATGTGAAAAACATTTACATCATCTTCCACTAAAGGGAACCATGTGTGAATTCGAAGCGGCGGGGAGATGGTGAACAGCACCCACAGAAACTCGTCTACGACACATTACAGTGGTCGCCTTCAGCAGGTGCACCGACATCCAGAAGCTCTACCTGAACAAAGCTGCCGGTGACCATCACTCCCACCACAAGAACAGCATGAACAAGAACATCATGGACGAATTCAAACACATCGACAACCATCGTAACGACACTCAGTGTTACCTCCGGCGCTTTTTTTCGCCACCAACCCTGTATGGGCGGGGGGGGGGGGGGGCGTGTACAGTATGCTCCACTGCTAAAGGGAACACTCGAATGCACACGATTAATATCCCTGGTCCTCCAAGAGCAACTGGATTAAGAAACGTTTTTCATGCAAGTCAATAGTGTGTAAAATCGGAACTTTCAACCACCAGTAGTCTCATGCATATCTAAGCCGCAATGATTCCGTAAGATAGTGAAATCTAAACATGCTGCTCACGCAGATGTTCAATTTAACAGTGGACCCGTCTGTACATGCGCAGTGGGGGGTGTGGACGCTGCGGAAAAAAAGGACAAAGCCCCCCCCCCCCCCCAAGCTGCTTGGCATCTAAAAAGCGATCTGGCTGTTCTGGGCAAGCGAATGAGCAACCTCTTGATTGATTGTCCATTACAGCCAACTAAAGCCACATTGCGCGTCTACGCACGACACGACATACCAGAAGTCCGCGAGGTTAAAAAAAAAACGTGAAAGAAGAAATGAACCTTGCCGGTCGCTTGTCTCGTTTACACGAAACAACGAAGTTCATAAATTACATGCAACCACACGAAAGAGAACGACGGAGTCGGCAAGTAAACGGTTCTTATCGTTTTTTGCTACAACACCATGAAATGTATTGTACCAGATTATTTATTGCGTTAATCGAACAATGCTAATGATGCATTCAAAAATTCGTCCTGGCAGACCCCGTTGTCTCAAAATTGGCACGCCAGTGCAAATTTCGCCCAGAAGCAAATTTTGCTTTGATGCCATTCGTTTAAGCGCAGTACGCTTTGCAGGGCTTCTCTTCGTTTTAAATGCTAAGCATTTCTTAGCGAACTTCGGTGACTTGGAGCGTGCGTATCTATCTATCTATCTATCTATCTATCTATCTATCTATCTATCTATCTATCTATCTATCTATCTATCTATCTATCTATCTATCTATCTATCTATCTATCTATCTATCTATCTATCTATCTATCTATCTATCTATCTATCTATCTATCTATCTATCTATCTATCTATCTATCTATCTATCTATCTATCTATCTATCTATCTATCTATCTATCTATTGATAATGTTATAAATAACAAACTTGGTATGGCATGTCAAGACTGTAAAACGAGCATAAGTGACTAGTCATAACATGAAAATCATGGCATGTATGTCATGATTGTCATGATTTACATTTCATGATCTTGCTGCTCTTGTGGTGGTTTCGTTCACATGACATCTTACAAAACTGGTATGGTATGACATGACTACATGGCGAACCCAACTGACAGACCATAACATGAAAATCATGACGTGCGTGACATATAACAACGTGACTACATGCCCCGCTCATGATGCTCTCACGGCCGTTTCGCTAGCTTCACATATACTGAATTTGGTATTATGGGGCGTGAATGGATCACGAAGGTATGTGACTGACGAAAACATGATAATTATGAGATAAGTGTCATGTAAGAACATGACACTTATCTCATGATAACCACGCTCATGATGCGCTCGCGGCCACTTCACTAGCTCTACATATGCCGAATTTGGTGTCACGTGACGCGAATAGACGGCGAAGGTAAACGACACGTCAAAACATAATAATTGTGGCACGCGTGTCATGTAAAAGTTGAATACATGCCCGGCTCATAGCACGCTCGCGGCCGTTTCGCTATAGCTCCACATATACTACATATACCAAATTCAGTTATTATATTGAGTTCGGGATCTTTTTAAGGTGCGTGCGGTAAGGGAACGTGCGGTAGGGGGACGTTGGTAGGGGGACTGAAATAATCTCTGCAATCAATGAGAAAGTGGCATCGTCAAGAGTCAACAGAGAGGGAAGTTTTTGTGTTGGAGTACGGTCTTTGTACTCGGCAAACAAGTTGCTACTGATCAAGAGTCTATATCAAGAGCCTACTGATCAAGAGCCTCTATACATCTGATGATACCTCAGTCTTACATGAAGACCCTAGCTAAGATAAAAGATGCTCCACTTGAACACAGTGATTATGACCTACTGGAGCATCTTAAAAATTTTGGAGTAATCTCAGCCACACGACAAAAAAAGATGGGTAAGAAATGAATATGGAAGTGCCACAATACAGCCCATACGTAATATGATACTCCAGTTTAGGCATGACATGCCATTGCCAAAAAGAGGTGCTCTCGGCTTTACGGTTCACACTGTCGAGGAATACATTGAACCAGCTGTAAGGTGCTACAACTGCCAGAGATATGGGCATATGGCTAGATGCAAAGTATGTGCGGGCGCACATGATTACAAAGAATGCACCTCGAAGCGTGCACCTAAGTGTGCAAACTGTGCTGGACCACATCCGGCGTCGTTTTCAGGCTGCTCTCGAAACCGTTTGGCATCAGCTGCACAAAGAGAAAGAATCGTAAAAGGGTACCATAAGATACAAAGATGTCCAGCGCCCAATCCGGATATAGTCGAAGATGTTCCTGAGACACAAAGAAATGCAATACAGTGGCGCCACGATTCTTATTCCGAAGTATTGAAGCGCTCAACCCCAAAACATCGAGTTGGCAAAGAAGTCCGGGCCCATGAACATGCTGAAGTGGAACCTTCTGCCGGGACAGGCACAGCCAAGGAGTCACTCACTATCAAAGGGAAGGGTCACAGCAACCTGTTTAGGAAAGATTCTTCAAAAAATGCGATCTCGGCGAAGACAGCCGGAAACGAGCAAGTCATTTTGCCAATAATCTTTGCGGCTCTTAAGATTCTACGATCACTGCCACAAGCAGGCTCTTTACCAAAAGTGAAATTGCTGCTAGTTCTTTAGCATTTTATCTTGTAATAACCACGGCTACCGGACTATCTAACTGGTACAAAAAAGTGCAATATTCCAGTGGAACTGCAAAGGTTTGCAGAAGAAGAGTGGAGATTTTTGGAAATTCATTGCTCAGCGCGAGTTTCCGATCTTGTGTATTTCTGAAACAAGAGTATCCACTAACTTTCGCTTGTCTAATTATGTGGTGTACAAGCAGAACGTCCTGCTGCAAGAAGTAGAGTGATGTTGTGTGTGAGACACGATATTCCATCGACACTGGTGGCTACTTCAAAAACAGATGCGCCTGTATTTGTTAGATGCAAGGCGAAGTTTGCTAACGTTACTGTAACTGTAGTTAGTGCATACGTGCACCCTCAAGCAAAAGTTTCTTGCGCAAAGTTGACTGCAGTGTGTAGATCTGATCATAATCGCATAATTACATGTGGTGATTTTAACGCACACCATGAATTGTGGGGTAGTGAGAATTGTGATGTAAGGGGATCTGCTATAGTAAAGATATGCGGACATCATGGTTATGCTATACTAAACGATGGTTTTCCGACGTTCCTACGGGGGCATGACTATTGCAGCGTGCTAGAGATCACTGTGTGCTCCTCTGAATTAGTGGCTGGAGCGCATGGGACTACAGACGCTGATGCAAGAGGAAGTGACCACTTGCCAGTATTCATATATCACCCAACGTTGAAGAAAACGAGAGATAACCGCACAACAGGAATTACAAATCGGGCAGTCCTTCGAGAACTACAGAGACAAGATCTTGGACCTTGTTATGACGCAGAGACGTATGCATCGAAGATAAAACATTTTATAGCAAAAGATATTCGTGCAGTACCCATCACAGATGTGTGTTCGGGTGTTGACGCTGAGTATGAGCGGTTTCGGGCAATACAACGTCGATCTGAAAGAAGATATCGCAGGTCGGGAGATTTAGAAGATTTTGAGGTTGCACAGAGCGTACTTTCTGTGATGCAGAACCTACTGCAGAAGCTTTCAACCAAAATGTGGCAAGATTTATGTGCCTCACTTTCTCCTTTTACCTCGGCGACTCAATTATGGAACATGGTACGCGCCCTCCGACAGCCAGTAGTCCAGTCGAGACCAGTACAGGCTCTAGCGCTGTCTCGATGAGTGAGCGAATGTGTGATCGCCGAAGAATTTTGTGTCTTGATACCGAGAAATGGAGAGGCCGTCCTAACTAGCGAATACGAATCCTCAGCAGAATCGGCTTCAGTGGTTGTAACGAAGTCCTTTGCGGTCAGTTCATCAGATCTGGATGACAGCTTCACACAAGAGGAGCTTAAATATGAGCTGTTTTCAGTAAAACGAACAAGCTCACCAAGACCAGATAGAGTTACATACGCTGCGCTTTTTGAAAAAGAAAGAAAAATTACACCTGCCGGACATTTACAATAATAGTTTCCAAGAAAAAAAGGTTATGCAAAGTTTAAAGATATCAAAAGTAGTACCATGGCTAAAGCCAGGAAAGAGCCCTATGCAGTTGGATTCGTTTAGGCTGGTTAGTTTGACAAGTTGTATTTCGAAAGTGATAGAGAAAATGATCGATGAACGAACTTTATGGTGGCAAGACATAAAAAAACTACTACCAGAAAGCATAGCCGGCTTCAGAAGAGGTAGATGCACAATGGACTGCATTTTGGACTTGATCACAGATGTGGAAAGCCAACGTACGCAAGGAAACATCACTGTCACTGTATTCCTTGATGCCCAACGAGCATACGACACAGAGAGTCACGTTCACGCTCTGGAAGGCCTGGCCTTGCAGTGATTTAAGGGCAAAATGCTGCGTTAGATCGCTGACTTCCTGAAGCAACGGCAAATTTTTGAAGTTACGCAGGAGGGCCCAACGTTGGCACATGCCGTCAACCAAGGAGTGCCACAGGGCAGTGTGCTAAGCCCTACTCTCTTTAATGCAGTCACGGCGCATCTCCCTTATAATCTTCCACCTAACATCAGATGTTCAGTATATGCTGATGATATAAGCACATGAATGTCTGGTCTATCGTTTTTGTATGTCTAACATACATTACAAGAAGGATTGGATTATGCAGATTGCTTTCTAAGAAAAAGAGGTATGGTACTGAGTCTGGCTAGAACAGCCATACTACCGTTTACATTAAAGAGACCTGGAGATTTCCAGATTATTCTGCAAAACCAGCCTATTCAAATGGTAAAAACACATAGATTCTTGGGTATGATTTTAGACCGGAGACTAACATGGTCGCCTCATGTCCGTTCATTCACAAAACTTTATTTGTGTCTTGAAGCCTGGTCTTTTTAGACCAAGGCGGGCCGCGTCCACGTCGGTACCGTCAGGCCTAGCCTTGTGACATCATCGTGGACCTTCTGGACTGTCCTTAGTTGGTCTTGATAAGACGCGCTTCGCAAAGTAAAACAAGCCATGCAAGTCCTTCGGCATCTCTGCGGGGCTAAATCGGGCGGTACTACAAAGTCGTTATTAGCCCTACATGTTGCGTGGATACGCCCCATCGTAAGTTACTCACTGCTTCTGCTGCATGGACGGATTCCCAGCCTCCACCAAAAGGAGATTTCACTTGTTATTGACAAGGAGTTTGAGGGTATGTCTGGGGTTGCCATGGCCAACTTCTTGTGCTTTAGTGTATGCAGAGGCCCAACAACCAGCTTTGACAGTACCTCGAGCTAAAGAAACATTTAGAGACTTATTTAAAATTTTTCCACAACATGAAAGTCATCCTTTATCTGGTGCACTAACACAAAAGACGGCAACGCGACTACAGGATAGTGTATCATCATTCTAAGCAGTAATACCAGGATTTAAACGATGTAAACCTTCAAAACCACTTTGGACGCTACCGCGTCTCACGTTATCTGTGAAATAGATGGCATACGAAAGAAAGCAGACATGACGCCTCTAGTAGCGGCACAGATGGTGCTTCATCATTTTCATATAATGCATAATGAAAAAAAACGAAGATATATACAGATGGATCATGCACTAAATAAGCGTCAGCCTGTGCGGTCTATATACCCAAAAATCAGAAAAAGAGAATGTACAAATTATCGCACAAATTTTCATCGACGACAGCAGAATTGGTGGCAATCTTTGAAGCAGTTAAGCTTATCTGTGAGAATTCTGAGCCACGAAAGTGGGTGACATGCACGGATAGCAAACCTGCCCTTCAGCTATTCAGAAATGCGAGATCACTTTACACAAATGTCGAAAGAGCACAATGTATTGCAGAAACTGTGCAATATGCCTCAGCTCAGGGTCACAACATCGTATTCCAATGTGTATCCAGTCACATTGGGGTAAATAGAAAGAAGAGGCGGACAGCCTCGCCAAGAAAGCATTGAACGAAGGACGGAATTGCACAATCCCTATGTCTGGGGCAGCTATTCGACATCTTGTAACGCAAGAAGCTAACAATTGTTCGATGGAGAAGTGGTTCAATAGCCCTAAATCAAAGGAATCAGTACTTTATGAGGTTTATTCACACAGAAAATTTTTCATAGTGACAGATCTTCCATGACACTTAGATGCATTATTCCACATACTTCGCTGGGAAGTAGTATACACAAACAGCTCCCTGCACAAATTACATCAATTCAACTCGCCAGAATGTCATTGTGGTCATGCAGAAGAAAATGTTCGCCATATTCTTTTGGTGTGCGTTAAATACGCGAATGAAAGAGAAAAATTAAGAAACAAATTAAAATGAGCAAGTTTGGACAGACTGCCTTTCACATTAAAGGAATTACTCGGACCGTGGCCTGAGATGCATCTTCAGAAAAAGGCGAACATCTTCTTGACAGACTTCTTAGTGGAGACCGGACGGAATAAGCGCCTGTCATAGACAGCCAGTGATTGATATATATGAATTATGTTAGTGCATATACTTACAGTAGAAAAAGGTGGTGTGCGTGTGAACAGTTTCACAGCGTGAACCGCTGCAAGCAAACCGTGCATTGGCATGATATTTGAACTGGTTTCAGTCTGCTAATTTGTTTTTTGGATTGTTCATTTTTGGGTACCATTCAGTATTATTCTTTTTTTTTTCGCTGCAGAACTTATTGATATGGAGTAGCCGAGGCAATATGAACCTCAGCCTGTCCACAGCAAAACAGTTAGACCAGAACAAAACAGAACAAATGACGAAGATAAATGACACGTCCAAACATGATAATCATCACATGGAACTCACGTACGGCATAATTTACCCCGGCCTCGTAACGTTGTGCCGATTTTAAAGTGACACATCAACCTTCCTCATTCGTGCTTCGCATATCATCGATTCCCACTGTATACGTGGGATCTGCCATTTTTTAGTACCTTTTATGTGAGAGCAGCCTTCGGATTACCACAGTGCAGTATTACTGGCCCAATGGCTTTTCGAGCTGTTCCAAAATTAAGAACAGCAGCGACGCACCCGGGTGCTCCCACCGCAGTACACTGCGGCCGGTCGTCAGGGCGCGAGCGGCTCAGTTGTGTCACGACTCTCCGCCAGGTGGCCAGGTGCTCTTTTTCGGCGCGCCACCTATCCAGCGCTGGTCCGCCACCTTCGAATCAGCAGTCGAGCCCCATAATCACCAGACCAACGTGGCAGGCTGCTTATAGAAAGTCTCATACCTGCTTGTGTATACTAGAGCCCTCACTCATAAAAAAAAGTTGTAGTGCTTACTAACTTCGGTTTACTTACTACTTGTCACATATGTTCCTAACCAGTTAGTAAGTGAAGTTAGTAACGGGGAGGCTAGTATACCTCCACCATTACTAACAGAGTTAGCAATGGTTACTAACAAAAAAAATCCCATCATATCTACAGAGTGAGTGATGATGAATGAGGCGAAGCAGCCATCAGCCCGTCCACGCTTCCGTCCGTCCGCCCACCCTCCTGTATGTCCATGCGTCCGTCCGCGTGTCAAATGGACAGACAGACGACGGACGGACGCGGCCAGGGGATGATTCACGGTTTGCCGATAAAACCCTCCGAAGCTTCGCCTCACTCATAATTTACTCCGTGGACATGCTGTAAGGTGGTTACTACATACATGCATACATACAGATGACGACCTACCCACGCCCTAAGAAGCCTCGCCCATAAAAAAATGTACTAGAGGCGACCATTTTGCCCCACGAATCGCACGTTTTATAACGGTTAAATCCGAGAGCTACAACATTTCAGCATCAACAATGAGCAATTACGCGCATGATGTCATAAATGAGAACATTACACATACACAAGTTCACGCGATACTTTTTTTTCTTTATTGCCTTCTTGACTACAGGTCAAGCTAATATGACAATCAATATCACACGTGTTTCATGCGTGATAACGCGTCAAACAAAGATATTACATCTTCAACACAGTCGGTAATCTTATACACATCTCGCAATTTTATAACAGCTTCCACGAAACACTCATTAACGGATAGAACTCTCACATCACAGTGTCTGTACGATAGCATACTACGCCAAACCGAATGAAGACCAAGTAAAAATATAACATCCAAATTTTGCACAGAACTATCACAAGGCAAAAAACGAATCCCATATGAAGTAAGAGGTAAATCTTTTTTTAAAGTCCCCTGTAAAATGTCCCAAAAGAAAATAGCGTTCTTACAATCAATAAACACATGTTCAATGGCCTCAGGTTTGTTACACAAGAGACAGCTGCTTCCCCATGGTACATACATCCCTCTATCTTCAAGCCACGTTTTTACTGGCAAGGTTCCCGTATGAAGTTTAAAAAAGAAGGTTTTCACATTTGGTGGTATACACATGTTTTTCACTCGCTTTAGTACGTCATGACCATATTATTTTTTATACCTTGAACAATACAGGGGCACAGGAAAAACATTCTGTATTAGGTCTTTCATAAGGCGCTTTCTTTTAACATTAGTTAGGTAATCTATTGAAAACTTCGCCCTTAAAAAACGATATGAGAACACAACTTCGCGCAAGAACGGTGACAAGGTGTGTCGTTCTCGCCTGTCTGAAGATACAAAGAAGTCAGGCATGTGGTGTAACAGCGTTGTTTGAAATAAAGAACGTAAAAAAGAGTCTCTCTGGTCTCTAATGAGCAGGAAACGTGATATTACTTGGTTAAGAAACAGATGGCACCGAGACAGCCCTCCTTGCTTAACTCGCCGAAACAAGTTCGTTCTAGATGTTCTCTCCCACGTAGAGCTCCAGATGAACGTGGCGAATATCCTGTGAACTTTGTGAATGATTTTACGCTTACAACTAAGTACTTGCAAAAGGTGCATAATTTTAGCAGCCAGAAACACGTTGCATACAGCTGACCGAGAGAAAATTGATAAGCCACGACCACCCCATCCTTCGGCGGTCGCGCGCAGTTCTTCAGCCTTTTCAAGCCAAAATGCTTCACTGTCTTGATACCTGTCCAATGGTACCCCTAGGTAACGACTAGGCGTCGTGAGCCACTGAATATTTCCAAAGGAACTGGGCGTAAGGTCCCAATTACCATGCCATAAACCAATGCTTTTTTCTTTGTTCATTAAACTTCCACTCGTGTCACAAAACCTTTGAGTGATTTTTAATAACGAAGTGACACTCTCTCTATCAAAAGCAAAAAATGCAATATCGTCGGCGTATGCCAAAACACGCACTTCACTTGACTGCAACCTGAAACCATTAATCCCTGCATGGTGAATCACTTTCTGACACAATGGTTCCAAAAATAGAGCGAAGAGCAAAGGACTTAAAGGACACCCCTGGCGCACGGAGGAAAGTACTTGTATGCGCTGTGAGAGTTCTCTATTTACAATTAAATTTGTGGTTGAACTTTTGTATGCCAATTTAATACCTTTACATATGATCGCACCAAGACCAACGTACTCAGCTAGCATGAAGAGTATATTGTGTGGAACCATGTCGAAAGCCTTGGCTAGATCAATTTGCAACATAGCTACTTTTAGAAGCGCAGCATCACAATACTCTAAAATGCTCCTGGCAACATGAATATTCGTGAATATGCTCCTACGCTTGATGCCGCAAGTCTGATGTGACGCGATCAATGAACTTGTATGTAACTCCTTGCAACCTCCTAGCCAGAACTTTCATAAACACCTTATAATCTACGTTTGTTAGCGTGATTGGCCTGTATCCTGTCACTTTGCGTAAAACATGTTGCTCTTTCCCTTTAGGAATCAGCACGGTGTGTGCTCGATTAAACGATGGAGGCAGAGTTCCGCGATCTAAAGACTCTGAAAAAACCTCCTGCAATGCGGCGGCCATATCCTCCTTGAACGCCTTGTAAAAGACGGCATTAATGGCATCTGGACCAGGTGATTTGCCCATGCCGAGGTCACCGATAGCCTTCTCAATTTCCCCCATACTAATAGACATTTCCAATAAATTTGCGTCCTCAGCAATAAGTATCGGCATTTCTATCAAGAACTCATCTACAAAACCCGGCTCCTTTGGTTCGCGATAGGCAAACAAGTCCTGATAATAGTTTTCAAAAGCTTTCATTATATCTTTATGTTCTTTCAATATTTTACCATTCCATTCTATCTCTAGTATGTCGTGAGCTCGCGCATATGCCTTTTCATCTGACAAGGCTCGCTTTGTCGGGGCTTCACCCACGAGGTATCTCTCAGCTCTTGCTCGTATAATTGCGCCTTTATATTTATCTTCTTCAAGACATTCAATTTTGTTTTTGACAACCTGTAGTTGATGTGTGAATAAGCCTGGGTTTTCTGCTTCAATATTCACCAAATCATTTAGCTCTGCCCGCTGCTCACGTTCCCGTTTTCGAGCTTGATACTGCATGTGGCAACCACACTCTATTGCGTTCATTTTTATCTTTTGCTTAAATAATTCCCATCTTTCCGTGTCACTCCTTTCTGCGTTTTTTGAAAAAATTCTCGATTTCCTTCTTTGTCTTATCTACAAATCCTTCGTGCGTAATTATCTTAGTATTCAGTTTCCATGTTTCCCATACAACCTTCTTTTTGCACTTTCTACCTATATCTCAAACGAAACTAAGCAATGATCACTGAAGGAAACAGCATAAACGTCATAGTTCTGACATAAAGGTACTATCTCAGAACAAACATATGCTCGATCTAGTCGTGCGTGACTCGAACCTTGAAAATGTGTGAAGTGTTGGCGACTGCCACCCATCGCAAACAGAGCTACGTCATGTAAAAAGTACTTATTAAGGCTGTCTCTAACCAAACCAACGCTTTCATCACCTAATTTAGCAGTATACGTGCACTATTCTTGGGTCAAAACACAATTGAAGTCACCCAACAGAATCATCACACATTTCTGACATTCAAAGTACGCTTGCATTTCCCGAAAAAACAAACATCTGTCTCTCGAATTTGTAGGTGCGTATAAACAGATAACTCTAAATTGAGTGTTCCCGTAACAAAAGTCACACAAAACAAAACGCCCATGTAGGCAACTTTTGACCTCTTCCACTACAATACCAAGAGAGTTTTTGACAAAAATAATACATCCGGCTGATGCTCCCACTGCATAGCTCACACACGCATTGTACCGCAATGAAAATTCTGCTACCAAGCTATCAGTCGCGTCCTCAGTACTAACTTTAGTCTCCTGGACCGCGAGCAAGTCAAGGTCTTTTTCTTGCATCAAGCGTTTCAACTGGTACTATTTGCGACGCGTTCCTAGACCACGTACATTCAGCGTACCAATGCGTAAAGGCGCAGTCATGCTAGCCATGTTGATGACAAAGATGAAAACTACAATGCTGCGCTTACCGTGTCTCGTATACCGTGCAGTGGGAAAACTGGGGTCTTACGCGTCTAGATCCTGTCCCCGAACCGGCGACGATGACGCCGACCGGGTTTCGAGGGCATATTTTTTACTCTTAGCGCCCGTGACGCGATGCCACAGACACTCCGGGCGTTTCAGGTTGCGTTCCGTGCTCTCCACTCGGTAACGCTTGCCGCGTCCCGTGGTCGCTTCCGGAGACTTTGTGCCGGATTCTGGCGCAGCGATCTCGCCACTGGTACCCATATCTTCCTCCATCGATTCTTGAATGTCCTGCTGGCCGCCTGTTGCGGCCAACTCCACGGATTCTTTCGTTGAGTCTTTGCCATCTTGCGTTGTCGTGTCGGCTGTCTCTTCTCCAGTTGCCTGAACCGTGGCGTCGGGTCCCACGGCGTTGCTGCCAGGGGCCAACTTCTCAGCCTCTTCGGCGTCCATTAGATTATCTTGGGCGTCGTCTGTTGGCAGCACGGTCTTCGTAACTCTGGCATAACTCCTGACGCAATCTTGACTTTCATGTCCAAACGCTCGGCATACACCACAGCGGGGAGGGAGTCTGGCAGTCTCGTCGTATATGTCCTTGCATGTGACACCTTAGGCAAAGCGGTGCCCGACCCGGGGCCACAAGAAGGACGGTGCCCCCTCCAATCTTAAAAAGGTGCGGCAAGTCTTCTAGCACCACACCTTCCTTCAGTTTCAGTCGCACCACCCTCGTCGTCGATATCGCGTGTTCAAAGCCCGCGACGGTCCAGTTGTCGTTGGAAACCCCCAGAACTTCACCAAACTCACCTAACGCTTGTTGAATGCTCTCATTCGAGACCGCAAAGTCAACCCAGTGGATTTTCACGGTTACATCATGTTGGATAGGGTCGATGATAGCACAGAAGCCACCCTTGACTCGGAGTCCACCTGTTTTGAGTAATGCCTCTTTGTCATCCTTGCTTCGCATCTTCACCAGCCAGACATGATTCATCTGGAAGGCTCCAATGCCAGTGATCGCCTTGATGAGTCCCGCTTCTTCCAACGGGGCCCGAAAGTCTTCCAACCGGCATGGTCTTTTTTCCGAATCCCCGTGCAGAAACACACACTCTTCCATACTGTCACCCAACGGCAATGTAGGCAACAAAAACCGGTAATCCGATGGTGCAGAAGGGAACCTAACACCGCGGCCAGCAGCGGCCGCCGAAGCACCTCGCACGGAGCGAGCCATCACACGTCCGTCTCCCACCGAAGCCGAAAGTGGAGTGACAAGTTCACGCGATACGTACAGTTCCTAAGCGGTTACAGCAGTATTAATAGCCCTAACTTTGGGGAATGCAGCTGGTGCCGGTGGGTGGCTATGCTGTAGGATGGATGGACAATATAAATTAGGTGCCTTTATTTATACAACTCATAACTTTTTAGGTGCGCGAGGTGACGCAGCGTAGGGCGTTTAATCAAGTATATTTAGAAAAACATTTAGTTATGTCTATTTTGCATAATATTGCTTTAACAAGGCCTAATATACAAGACCTATACTGGATGCTAAGCTTGGATATATTGCCTCGATGAGCTTGAATGCATCCCCGTGCTAGTAAAGATAGGTTGTTAGACACTCGTAATAATAACTGCAATGCGTGTGAAGTATTTATTAGTGTTCACTTCGAAATAATATTTTCAATAACTGCTATGGTTTGTTCAACAAGTTCATTAAACACGTGCATGACGAAACGTTAGTAACCGTTGCAACCTTTAAGCGTCTGCTAACAATGACCCAAGAAAGTTAGCAACAGGTGCTCTTACCAACTTTTTGCTCGTGGTTACCAGCTTTCACTAATTTTTTTCAAGAGCGCACAGTGTAACTAAAGCTCCGCGCGAGCGAATGGACTGTTAGTATACTCGCTCGATACGTTAAACCTTTCTTTTTCCGGTGAACGTCCCTATTTACTAATTGAAACGTCAACTTGTGCTGAGCTAATTCTAGAGGAAAAGAAAAAAAGTTTTTTTAAACGTGCAAATTGCATCGCGTTCAAACCGTTGTTGGTTGTATATAGCTTGCATCAGCAGCATAAAACGCACACTTCGAAATACATCGTCACACGCATTATCTAGTAGCAAAGTACTCAATTTCGCCTTCCTGATCATATCATTCCTCGTGAACTCCCGTTTGGTCTAGAACATTTCGCGACACAATGGGCTTGACGTACGAGTAATTTATCCCCGCACACGCATGCACGCACGCGCACACACTGCGCCTACCCTGCCTTTGTAGGACGCTACATCTGCGTCATACACGAGAGCGACGAAACTAATCTGTAACTCGAGTCTGCCCGCTCCAACCGACACAGGAAATTAAACATCTACTCTGATACGCATGACTTAATTATGAAGTTGCGAAACGAGCAACAACTACCGATCGTTCCAATATATATTTGTCGGTCAAAGACCGTCGCATTGACGGTAGAAATATATGGCAGAGTTTAAAATGTTTGTTTCCCAATGTTTGCGTAATATGCAAACCGCCAAACTTGTAAATATCAGCTAGGGTGTAGCTAGAAATGTTTTTTGAGGGAGGAGGCGAGGGGATAGGGGGTTCAACGACGAACTATGTTCGTGAATTCATTTGACATGGTGCAAAGTTTCAAAGGAGTTCAACCCATCCCTGACCGCCTTCCGTGCCGGTTGCCATGCTGCTCCAATGGGAAGAGCTCAAACTGGTTTAAAATACAACTCAAGTAGGATGTGGGAGTTTGGACATCCTATAAGTCCTTTGGCATATACAAAGGTGTAGAGTAAAGTACGCAAGTGGCTTGCATAACCGCATGTACATTGACTCTACGTGGGTTTCGTTTTGACCGAACCTAGCAGCTGCAGAGGGAGTACACGCTAGCAGGGTGAAAGCTTTTCGCGTCCCTCCCCGACTCGAAAGCTATCTAATATATGAAACTTGAGTACCGCGTTCGTGCCGACGCACGCGAAACTAAAATACAGCTGTGCTGCGCAAATATTCCATGGGTGAAGAATGTACCGCAGGAAAAACACGGAGCGAAGCGCTGCTTGGTGCATCCAGATCACTTTACCAAAAAATGTCATAAGAGGTGGCTGATTTCAATAAAACCGACACACTATCGCTAGCACTTCCTCCAGAAAATATATAAGACTAAGAGAAAGTTAATTTGTTGAAGTTCCGTTGATTACAATGGATCGACCAAGCATAACAAGGCCGCATGCTGATTGAAGAGGGTGCCACTAAGTTGTTGTGTTGTGTGAGTAACTCAGGGAACGAATTACAGCTCATGATTGCTGAACTGGACACGGGAAGCAGAAGATTAGGTGCGAAAATATATATGCATAGAACTAAAGTAGCGTGCAACAGTTTCGACAGAAAACAGCGTTTTGCAGAAAGTGGCAAGACGCTGGAAGTTGTAAAGGAATATGTCAACTTAGGACAGTTGGTCACCGTGTAGCCGAGCCATGACAGTGAAGTAACTAGACGAATATGGATGGTGTGTATCACTTTCGGCAAGCATTCTTATGAATGGTAATCTGCCGCTAATCCTAAAGAAGACGGCATACATAAGCTGCACCTTGCCGGTACTTACCTACAGAGAAGAAAGCTGGAGGCTTACAAAGAGGGTTCAGCTTAACTTGAGGATGACGCAGCGAGTGATAGAAAGGAAAATGATAGGTGTAACCTTAAGAGACAAGAAGACAGCAGAGTGGGTCAAGGAACTAACCGGGGTTAAGGATAACATAGTTTAAATCAAGAAGGAGAAATGGGCATGAACCGCGCACGTTGCGCGTAGGCAGAAACCGCTGGTAATAAGGGCAACTGATTGCATTCTCAGAGAAGGGAATCGCGGTAGGGGGAGACAGAAAGTTAGGTGGGCCGATGAGATTAAAACGTTTGCAGGTATAACGTGGTAGCAGAAAGCACAAGACCGGGCTTATTGGCGGATCATGGGAGATGCCTTTGTTCTGCAGTGGGCGTTGTCAGATTGGCGATGATCGTGTTCACAAACTATAAAGTCTGCAACGCTAAGAAAAGTGGGCATGCTTATAGTAATGTGCTAAGAGCTTTCCACCCGCGGGCTGAACACTGGGCCAACGGCTTGCGATTGACGGGTCAATGCGAAAGGAAGAAAAAAGTAAGCGCGCGATTTGACAAATTCTGCTGCACTCGAGCAGCCGCATTCGCTTGAATACCCCCCCCCCCCCCAAAAAAAAAATCCCATGAACGGCACTCGCGGCACCAAAAGAAGCCATTCGGAGACACAGGAGGACCTGTTGAGTGTCTTGAGTGATAACGTGTGCGGGTGTACACGCGCATGCATTATGCTATTTTACTGCGCGAATATTACTTGCCGATTATTCAAACAGCAAGCTTATGTTAAGTGGAGAAAGACACTGTCCCACAAACGAAACTTCGGCTCAGTAAATTTCTGAGTCAGGTTGAGAAACCCGTGGTAGTCTTTCTTAATTGCCATTGCGAATCAGTAGTACTCTAGCCAGCTCAGAAACGGTAGGAAGAATCACATCTACGCTCCACGCCTGAATCTATAAAGATAATATTGATAAGGAAAATAGCGCTGAAAGCCGAACCTGCAAAAGACATTCCAGTTGGGTATGCAGGCACATATGTTTCCACTTTATTGCCCAAGAGACGTTACTTCCAATCTTGCATCGTCTCCCCTGGCGACAGGTGCATTTTCGTAAACTCGGTTGAGAAGAAACACCGACTCTTCGCAGCTGCCTGAAGACAGTCGTTTGTCACTGCGTCACGGCCCATCACATCACGGACTCTGCTGCTGCCCGCTGACTGCGGCAACAGCTATAGAAACAAACACAAAGTCACAAATAAGTACATTAAGCCCCAACAAAGTCTCTTCACCACTAAAATGCCGCAATGCGGGTCGGTTTGCAATGCCCTGTACGATACGTGGGTCCCAAAAGAGCTGTCACCGAAAGCTCTTTGATCTTCTCGGGAGAGTGAGAGAGACCAATGGTCGAGAAGAAAGCATTTCCAGTGTTGGATTCAAGGTACGACGGGTGCTCCGGAAATGGCAAAGAGCACGATCCCAGCACTATGCCAGCGTACATCGATGCTGTACTTTAGACAGTAAGTGAAGATTTTAAAGTGCGTTTCAAGCAAAATAGGTGAATCCGTAATGCGTCTCTAGTAGGATCGCCGGCGTTTCAATAGGAGAACTGTATATACTTGTCTAAGACAAAAGTACTTCCATGCCAGTATAAAGACACCCTGAACAAGCAAGCAAGCAACCAAGCAATCGAGCGAGTGAGCGAGCAAAAATGTTGGTGCTTGGCTGGATTTACAATAGATCTGTAAAGACTAGCAATCGTTTACACAACACAAAAAAGCGCCCAACTGCGCAACGAAGCCTATTGCGCCATTCTCCACTTGAATTGAGTGCCACGCTATTGGCTCCCATGCGTATTACGTCGCGACCGCCACGACAGGAATCATACCCACGACCTTTGGGTAGGTAGCTAAGCAGCGTGATCACTGTATCGCTGAGGCTGATAGAAACCTGATCATTTATCCACTTATTCCGATTAAACAAGGAAGCCCGCACATTCGACAATACCACGCGGTTAAACTGCAACGCGCATCAGGAAGCAAGCCTTCCAACAAGCACAAGCAGACTGTGAGGCAGCCGAAATCGAGATATATATTATTAGGCATATAGGCAGAATACAACCATAGTTAAACAATATTCAAAACGCACACGTGAAGTCACGAAAAGGCTTCATATTAATAAGTCGGTAAAAAAGTGTATCAATCAATCATCAGTGGCGCTTACTGATAAAGAGAGAGAGAGAAGTAAACGTTTATTTTCGAAACAGTGCCCCGAGCAATGCCCGGTGTCATCCTGAGGTGGGAGAGTTCCTTAGTCCGGAAACCCTCTGGCTTCTACTGCCCTCATGGCCCTGGCGACCAGTTGTTGTTGGTCTTCCAGGTCCTCGAGGGTGAGCTTCGCCTCCCACGTTTCGGTTAGGTCTTCATTCGTCCGTCCAGCTTCATTATCAGTCGTGTGTTGCTGCGGACTACGTCTGGCAATACACTGGCATGCAAGAAGCAATTGTACCAGGGTGTCCAGTACGTTGCAAAGCGGACACATAGAGTTATATCTCGTTGGGTAGAGACGGTGCATTAGGGCCCCATGTGTGTATGTGCTGCTTTGCAGGCGTCTCAGCATCACGCTTTCCTCTTTTGTCAGTTTTGGGTGTGGTGGAGGGTATACTCGTCGCTCTAGCCTGTTATGCTGGAGTAACTACGAATAGGTGTTTTGAACAACCTCCCTCTCTTCAAGGATGGGTCGGATGTCCTGTGGGCAGGGAGCAGCCCGGCTGACGTGCTTGTGGGCAGTGGCATGGGCCGCTTCAATTCCCGCAGACCCTTGTGTCCTGGCACCCATAATATACAAGTTTATGGGAGTTGAGTGCTTGGCTGTTTCAAAATATTGATGGTATCGGCTGAGATACGGCCCTTAGCTAAATTCCTTCAGGCGGCTTGTGAGTCGGTGAAGATCACCATGGCGTCTGTACATGTGGTGGTTGCGAGAGCGATTGGCGATTCTTCCGCTGCGTCTGAATCGAGTACGTTGACCGTGCGTTGAACTAATTCTCGGCCCTGAGAATTTACGACGCATTTTTTTAAAATATGTTTAACTTGTATTCTGCCTCTATGTCTCATGACTTACTTTGCGCATACTTTGTGATCATTATTTGTGCTCATATGTCTAGTCATTTTCAAGAATAAATCGGTTGCGAGTAAGCACTCGTTCGTAACTTCTTTCCATGTGTCCCCATCTTTGCTAAAACAAAGCCTTTACCATGAAGTAAGGTAAGCAAGGGGTGGTATATTAAGGCGGAAGAGTTTAGATGACTCATCAAACGCAAAAATTCTCCTTTGGCATATCACCACGTCGGCGTCAACACGAGGAACGTAAAAAAAGATCATCGAGCAATGACGATGTTACGGACCACCGAAATTAGTGACGTCATACCATGACGTCATTAAATGACGTCGTCGATTGACCAAAGGTGTGACAATTACGGAGACAATGCAGGACAAGGTGAGCTGTACAAAACTTGCAATGCCTCTAATCTCGGAGGTAGTGCTAAACTATGCTGACGTGCACGTTAGGCGCAGGAAAGGAGGGCGGTGGAGGATCAATACAACAAGTGAAATGAAAAATAAGCTGGCTTTCGACGTCGGGTAAGCTTAATCGATAGCATCAGGAATTTTCTGAGTTTTCCTTTCTTTATATCGGTAAGAACTTTCGAGGCGTTCTTAACAAACCATTTTCGTTTTTTAAGCTATAATCAGTTATATTTTTTGCTTTACTGCTTTAAATAAAGTGTAAATTAAGCAGGTTACTTCGTCCATTTCAATGCCGAGTTAAACTCAACGACTTGTTAAGATGCTAATTAAAACGGCTGCTGCTCCCTTTATTTTCCAGACATGTAGAAACTGCCACTAATAAATATGCAAACGAATATCACAGCCTGCTAGTTATAGGTTTGCAAAGTATTGCGCCTCTCGCATAATAAGTATGCCCCAACTGCCGGCCATTAGGTAATTGGAAGCGGGATGTGCAATTCTAATAACAAACATTGACAGCACAGGCGCATCTGTCCACTACAGAATTAATTAATGCCAGTCCACGCATCCACATACCCCTCACTCGCCGTGCATGCTTAAAGCGTGCTGTGAAATACGAAATGCGCGTATGCACTACGGCTTTGCACTGCATAACATATTAATGCAAGAACAAGTTTTAGCTTTCTGATAACTTAAAGAACTTTAGCTGGTGAAGCGACTGTCAAGAAAGGACGGTAGGCCGTGCCTATACAATGCAGGCCTATTGCGCGTAAACTACAGACTAGTCATGCAGATTTTATTAACCGTATTGCGCTAACCATACTGAAGTTTTACGCTGTACAGTTTACTGTAAGTACAGTTTTTTTTCCGAGAGCACTCAATGAACAAACACAGGTTGTACTGCGAACAGTGGCGGCTCAGATTATTCATGCTGGCAGCCAGTTTGTTTAATAGCACACGTATTCTAATCTAGTTAACATACGAGTTAAAGGACGCTGCTGACCTGCATGTCGCGGGATTGCATCCCGGCCGCTTGAGGCCCGTGCACTTAGATTTGGGTGCACGTTAAAAACCCCAGGTGGTCGAAATTTCCGAAGCCCTCCAGTACGGCGTCTCTATTAATCATATGGTGGTTTTGGGATGCGGTTTACCCAACAACAAAAAAAAGATTTAAAAGACGTTAGAACTATCATATTAATACATAAGAAAGGTGATGACAAGGACTTGAAGAATTACAGGCCGATCAGCTTGCTCTCTGTAGTATACAGGTTATTTACAAAGGTAATTGCTTACATTAGAAAACATTAGAATTTAGAAACATTAGAAACATTAGAAAACATTAGAATTCAATCAACCAAAGGAACAAGCAGGATTTAGAAGAGGCTACTCAACAATTGACCACATTCATACTATCAATCAGGTAATAGAAAAACGCTCAGAGTATAACCAACCACTATACATAGCCTTCATAGATTACGAGAACGCGTTTGATTCAGTAGAAATATCAGCCGTCATGCAGACACTGCGGAATCAGGGCGTAGATGAAGTATATATAAACATTCTCGAAGAAATCTACAGGGGATCAACTGCTACCATAGTGCTTCATAAAGAAAGCAACAGAATACCAATCAAGAAGGGTGTAAGGCAGGGGACGAAATCTCCCCAATGCTATTTACCGCATGCTTACAGGAGGTTTTCAGAAGCCTAGAATGGTAACAGTTAGGGATAAGAGTTAATGAAGAATACCTTAGTAACCTGCGCTTCGCCGATGACATTGCATTGCTGAGTAACTCAGGAGACGAATTGCAACTCATGATTACGGAGTTAGACAAGGAGAGCAGAAAGGTGGGTCTTAAAATTAATCTGCAGAAAACGAAAGTAATGTACAACAACCTCGGCAAGGAGCAGCGCTTCGAGATAGGTAATAGTGCACTTGAAGTTGTAAAAGACTATGTCTACTTAGGGCAGGTAATAACCGCAGAGCCGAACAACGAGATTGAAGTAACTAGAAGAATAAGAATGGGGTGGAGCACATTCGGCAAGCACTCTCAAATTATGACAGGTAGATTGCCACTATCCCTCAAGCGGAAGGTATATAATAGCTGTATCTTGCCGGTACTTAGCTACGGAGCAGAAACCTGGAGACTTGCAAAGAGGGTTCAGCTTAAATTGAGGACGACGCAGCGAGCAATGGAAAAAAAAAATGGTAGGTGTAACCTACCATTTTGTGGTGCATGTCCCCACACCCCTGCCTTGAACGCGCAGTAACCCTCCCCAGAGTTGTCCGCGCTACTTACATGGTAACCCCATTTCCACGAAATGTCCACCCACAACACAACGAAGGCAGACGGCTGGCCCGCGCTCGCGCGATCCTCAACCGTACCGCCGCGAATCGCAACTCTACCGCATTCGTCGACGCGGCGCAATACGGTAACTCCTCCTCTTTCGCACTCGCGGTAGTAGATGGCGACGGAGCCCTACGCTCAGCCGCCTCGGTTAGGCTATCAACAAGCGCCATAGCCGAACAAGTTGCTATAGCTTTAGCGATGACCGACCCCTCACTCACTAATGTCTTCACAGACTCTCGCGCCGCCATTCGGGCTTACGAAACCGGCAACATCGCTCCAGAAGCAGCCCGCATTTTACAAACACGGAAATATACGGGCTCGCACTACCTCTCTTGGTTCCCTGCCCACATGGGCAAAGACGTTCACCCACAACAACCCAACCTCAACGAAATGGCTCATGATCGAGCACGAGAACTGACCCGCCGTGACGATCAATCAGCCACCGAAGAGCTGGGCCCAGACGTGCAGTTTAATGACCCACTACTCACCTTCCATGAAATTACCTCCCACTACCGACACAACAGAAGCCGATACCCTTTACCCCATTCAAAACTCGAACGCGCGCAAGAAGTAGCCTTTAGAATGTTACAAACGAGATCGTACCCATCACGGGGCCGACTCAGCCATTACAACTCAGACATAAATTCACAGTGCCCAGATTGCACAGAAGTGTACTGTTCACTCGCGCACATGCTCTGGCAGTGTCCCGCGTTACCTCAGGGACCTCTCACCAGTGAGTCCGACTGGGAGGAGGCACTCAGGAGCCCCAATCTCCGAAACCAACTTAAGGCAGTCCAGAGGGCCCAAGAACTGGCGGAACGCCACCACGTTCCCGCCCCGACTTGGGCGTCGCCTACGGTAGCGGCTGCTAGGATGTCCCACGTGGGCACCCTGGTGGCTTAAACTCCTCAGGACCATATATTAAAGTTCTTGACTGACTGACTGAGGTGTAACCTTAAGAGACAAGAAGAGAGCAGAGTGGATCAGGGGACAAACGGGGGTTGAGGATATCATAGTTGAAATAAAGAAGAGGAAATGGACATGGGCCGGGCATGTAGCGCGTAGACAGGACAACCGCTGGTCGTTAAGGGTAACTAACTGGATTTCAAGGGAAGGGAAGCGGGTTAGGCGGAGACAGAAGGTTAGGTGGGCAGATGAGATTAAGAAGTTTGCGGGTATAAATTGGCAGCAGCAAGCACAGGACCGGGTTAACTGGCGGAACATGGGAGAGGCCTTTGTCCTGCAGTGGGCGTAGTCAGGCTGATGATGATGATGATGATGAAGAACTATGAAAATCAATTTTTTGTAACAAGGGTGGCCTATACAATGTGGCACCAATTAAACCGCTGACATTCATTGCGTCTTTTTTTGAAAATACAATCTGGTTTAATTAAGTTAACATAAGAAAAACACATTGTGGTCTTGCTGGAATGCAATTCGGGACAGTTGGAAATAATTTTCGCACCAAACGGTCGTGATTAAATGTCATTGTTGACAGTTAAACTTAAGTTTATGAGGCGTTGAGTCGATGCACGAAATGTTCAAATTGAAAAGCTCATAGCAAACCCGCCCGTGGCGACACGTACTCCTTTACCAAGCGACGCTCAACAAAAGAGGCATATTGACCTATCTATCTTAGGGAGTTCACTTAAGGATCGTCCCGCCAAACACGACATTAGACAGCAACTTATCGGGGAACGCGATGCCACAAGCTGCGAAAAGTGGATGGCCCCATCGGCTAATCTTCATCTGGAGCATGGGAAGACAGCAGCTGCATGGCATATGTTAGACCAGTTCGGTGAAGTCTGTCATCCTGTGATGTATACTTCCAAACTAGCAGCAGATGACGAGCCCGTGGTTCCAAAGGAGGTCCCTGCTTTACGAAATATGCACCATTTAGGTCGTATACCTTGCCGATGCCCTCCTTATGGTAATGATTTTATCCAATTATCCATCTTTGGTTGCATGATATAGAAAGCTCGGTGGCAAGAAATACCTCAAACAGGCCATGCCCTATACCCTGACTTTCCCGGCCTTTCCTAAAACATTACTTTAATTACTTACTCAACTAATCATTTTAATTTGGAAGAAAACTAAGAAGAAAAACTATCAGAAATACCATAACCAGACATCGCTGAGGCCCTGCCACGGCCCTTCTTCAAATAATAATTTTATTGGTGTGCGATAAAGAAATAGGCATGATCGAAAGCATTCATTATTGCACCGCCAACCTTTTTTTTAAAATTAGTCCGGAGCACCACTCATACCAATACTGTGACTATACGGTACACAAAAACTCATTATTAAGCATTCTTCAACACGCATTTGCATATACGCACAGTTAACACGCGTCATCCGCTCAACGTCTGGCTTAACGTCCACAGAACTTCCGGGGGAAACCCCAACGACGAATTACCAGCTCTTTCAAGGCCAGACTGGTTTCGGTTGCTCAGCTGTGCCCGCTACAGCTGCCAAGAAGACCCAGCTGCAGTGGCCCTCCGCGCAATAATTTGGGAGTTGCGCAAGCCACTTGGCATCGTCGGCCGTCGAAACGCGTCTTCGCAGGCTTCTTCTTCGAATGCGCACCAACTCTCCGCGGGCGAAACCGTCGAGCGAGACAGAATGACGTTACGAGACGAGAAGAGCGCTGTCGACAAACCGGTGTCCTTGCGAAAAATGGGAGCAAAGAAAGCATCGAGAAAAGAAAAGAAAGCAGTCTGTGAACGCGGTTGCATGCACTCCCTTCCCCCTAAGAAAAAGAAAAATCCACAGCTTGCGCAATATTTTTGGCACGGAACCACGGTCCTAACCCCGTGCGAGAGAAACCAACGTTTGAGCAAGCGGCGTTCGCAGTGCGCATCAGCTGGAAACACGTGCAACTCTACCCAGAAGAACGATGACAATCTCGCGGCGATGTTTGTCAAAGCGCAATTCGCAACGAACTCTATTGCGGCAGTGGTCTCCCACCAGGTGACCCGGAAATATGGCGTAGTACGAGGCTGTGCCAATGGATAGGAGACAGCAAGGACATCGAGAAAATTAGCGCGAGCACAGACTGCGATTAGAGTGATTTTTTCGAAGTTCAACGTCGCCGTTAACGTATTTTAACTCCATCGCCAAATCAAAGCAACTACAGCACTTCCAGTGGCCTCCTTTTATTGTAGACGCCCGTCAACCAAGCGTGTCTTTCACTTCGTGATGATAAACATACGTCAATCTTAACCATGGTCCTTATATACTCTGCTACAGCAATACTGTTGCAGCTAATTACTGCTACAGCAATAAAGTTTCCTCACGACAAACATGACCAGATCTTCATGAACAATGGTTGCTCCTAAATGATAAGAATCTACAACTACGGGGTCACGGACCGTCCGGGAACAAGCTGCAGAGGCCTCAACACCAAATTCACACCTCGAGCAAGGTTCTTTTTTAGAACGGGAACCATTTCGTTGTTGTCGTCTGTAGTAGCAGTGCAAGACTTTAGAGCGATGCTGGGAGTGATGGGTTCTGCGTCCTCATCGGATAGCTCTCGGTTGGTGTGGAGGTGACCAAGGGTTATGCCTGCGACCTGAACTTGTACGTTCTAAAGAAAGGTGGCCAGCAGGGTATCCCACTTTTTCAGAAGGTCTAACAAGCTTCTATGGATATTGTTTTCTGAGACCACAGAAGTACGCGCCAGGAGTACTCGGGTCGGTGAAACGCAACTCAGGTAACCAAGCTGATAACGCGTGTAGCTTCTTCTAACTACTTGCATTGCCAATGAAGCACAGTTGCATTCTCTCTAGCGGCGGTGGCTAAAAACGCTTTGATTTCCTCCACCCAGTGGTGGAGTGGAAGATGAGAAGGTACTTGGACTATGGTGGAATCTCAGAAGGCGCACTTGGTCTACCCTAGAAGTTCAGTTTCGGCTAACTGATAGGGTCCTCCCGGTCTGAGAAAGCTGGGCAGAACAAACCCGACAACTGACGCGATAACTCTTGCTAAAAACGAGTTTTCGCTGTCCACTTGCAACGTCCTCCTTGTATTCTGGACGTTTAACGCCACCCTTTCTCTCCTCAAACCTCCAAGATTCGACGCCACAGGTGGACTACAGGCGCCATCTCATTACTCATACAGATGATACGACACAGTGTAAAGACACAATGGAATAATAAGTGCAGATGCGAAGATGCACTCGGTGTCAGGACATACAAAACCTGATAACGTGTACTGGCTGTCGCTGTGTATACAAATCTACGAGAAGTTGAGATTTGTTTGATAAAATTATTAATAAAAAACTAAGACAGCTGTTGCTTGCATGTTGCTAGTTCAGAGCGCGTATGTATACCCATGTATCATTGACACATTTACCCATGTTTCCTACATTATGCCCTATAGTAAGTGTACTTTTTATTTTTAATTGTTATTATTTTTGAAAGCCTGCTCTAAGGCTTATCAAGACAAAAATATTTTATTCTGCTGAAAGAACACTTATTACTCTGGACGTTTAGATCATGCCTGCTAGTATTTCTTAGGCAATGATTGCATTACCTCCCACACTGTTTGAAGAAGTTACCAATGCAGGCTTGTTGGTTTATTATGCCTGTAGGGGTTGAGCGTGAAAGAACGCAGAGGCAAAAACTGGCCGCGTATCTTCGTACTTCGCTGCAAGTGGTACGACAGATAGGGACGCCATCTGACAGTGCGGTCGGGAAACATGAGCTTGTACAGGGCCACTTCCAGGTGAAAGCACCATCTATCGGCAGAGCGCATTTTCATGAAAAGCGTCGCGATTTCAGAGCAGCGTAAGAAACACTAGGGTTTTCAGAATTACGTATCTGTGTATATTCTAATAAAAACACACCACCTAATACCTACGTATTGACGTCACGCCTCAGATATGCGTAGCATTTGCTTTTTGATTGACAACGTTCACAAGTATGAACGCAGTCACCAGTTCAAGATGGCTTGGCGTTGAGCAAGTGCTTAAACTTGTGACAGACAGTCAAGCGGACAGACAGACAGACAGACAGACAGACAGACAGACAGACAGACAGACAGACAGACAGACAGACAGACAGACAGACAGACAGACAGACAGACAGACAGACAGACAAATTTATGCGTACCCCAAGAAAGATCGTCTTTAAATGGAGGAATGTGACCCCCACGCTGGCGCCCTCTATATGAAGCGTGTCCCTGAGATGGACAGTCAGAGTGCGATTCAAGTGCTTCCGCTATCATAGTGGGCAGTTTAAACGGAAAGGAAAAACCACGAATGGAGGCGCGGTACAAATCAGCGTGAATATAAATGGTAACCAGCGTGTTCGATTCCCAGCCACGGCGGTCTCATTTTTATGGGAGTGAAATATAAAATAGCACCCGTGTGGTTAGACTTAGGTGCCAATCAAGGACCTTCTGATGCTCGATGTTGTTCGAGTACACAGGCACCGCGTGCCTCGGGATCATGTCGCCGTCTTGATGAGTAAAAGCTGAAAACTATTTTTTTAAGAAAGCCATTGTAATATTCCCTTCTGAGGCGTAGGAAGTTGAGTAGAAGTAGCCTTTTCGAGAGCAACATAAATCTGTTGTATGTCAACTGTGTATGTATAAACAAGAGTTCCACATACTGTTATGATCGGTCTGCCTGGCTTGACTCCGCTTGGCTGAGCCTACTCTGATTTCTTCCGGGTCAGCGCTCCCAGAGGTGCGCGAAGAGCGGCGACAACACGAAAGTCGTTCTTGCGCTCCTCGCAAAACACTTTGTACACGTCCGACTGACTGACGGATTAGAGTGTTGGCTGTCGAGGGTGCTTGGTTCGCACGTCAAGGTGTCCCGGACAATGAGGCAAGCGTCTGAGATCCGTCTGCAGGGACTCCGTGGTGCCTTCATGGCGACAGTTTTCCACAACTGAGCCGTGGCCTGCCAGGTGCCGCTCACCACATCAGTGAGTCGGCGCTACACCTGAATACACGAGTTGATCTGCACACGGGACCCAACGTCTTCGCATTGTGCTGTGTCGTGCGTACTGTGTATTGTTTTCTCTCTCACCCAGGGACGAACCGGGCGTGCCTCTTTCGTCTTTCCTGAATTGAGAAGGAGGCGGTATTTCACCCCCCCCCCTTTTTTTGGGGGGAGGGGCGGAGTTGAAGATGGCAACTTTATTGGACTTTCCTGGCCTAAATGGTTTTCTATGCAGGGAATACTGGGAAGAACAAGGCATAAAACGCGAGCGCCTAGACTCTCCCGACGAGCTCCCATCAAGCTTCTATAGAGAACTTCTACGACACTACCCCCATCATGTATTAACAAGCTGCCTCTAAGTAATGTAAATAAACCTTCCTGTCAACAGCCCGGGCTCCTCTCCTCGACATCTCCCAGAGACTTTGGCTGGCTCCGGTCCTATGGGCAGACCTGCGACTGCATAAGGACGTATAAACAAATAAACAAATCTACGACTAAACTAAAGCTAGAGCCTTAAGCCGCAAAAATTCCTTCTGTCATCTTGCCACCTGAATCGCTTAAGTGTATCTACATGCCTTCGCACGAATTACGTTACACTAATACATCCGTGTAGCTATTTACCTGTCAAATGTTGCTGTTCTGTTTTATTTTGTTGATAATCCCCTTCACTCATTGACTCTTCAACCTAAGGCTGCTCTCACCACGGGCAATACTACGGGATTAGTGTGGGAACAAGCCTCATTAGTACTTTATTAGATCGTAATACGCAGAGACTCACTTGCTTGTAGATCGATACAAGCAGCGCTGCTCGAAGCAAAAGAGTACACTTCTTTCTTTCCTCCCCCTTTCCTCGTTAAACGAAGAAAATTTGGCAGAGAATACTCGCGTCGGCAGTACGTTGACGTGCGGGCAAACAGAAATAAAGATTACGGTCTCGCACCAACGGATGTTGGAGGCGCAGCCAGCAGGAAGTTCCCCTGACGTAGATAGATATTGCCTCTAACCATAGACGCAATACGCAGCGTACTGCGTGTGACCGTGTATGGATCGTATACATATTTGAGTGCGAGTATGTGTGTGTTGAAGCGGATAGAAAAGAACAAGAGGAGAGAAAACCGTAGGCGATTAGCCACTCGTTTCTTGGCCTCTGGTCCAGTTGGTCCCGTGCCACGGGTGGCAGCGAGAACAGCAACCATATGAACAAAAACAAACAAACAAAAGACGACGACCAAAGAACGACCATGCACGTAAGAAGGTGGATGTGGTTGTTATCTTTGTTGTGCCAGACTCCAGCGGACGCGTCAGCGGGCTGCCGGCGTCAGGACATGCAAGGGGTGACAGGCCCAGTCCTTCCGCTCATTTCTTTTTTTTTTGTTTCTATAGGAAATAAAGTTACAAGGGGTGTCGCTTCACCACGTTAGCCAAGCCGTGATCATCGCAGCCATCTTTTCCTGAGCTATTTAATTTTCAAGTTATTCGCAGAACGGTGGTCTAATTTGCCGGGTTCTTTTTTTTACTTAGAAAAATTAGCATCCTTCCATTACTTTGAACATGTAAGTTAGCGAAGCCAGCGGGTCCATGCTGTGCGGCTGTGGCTGCACGTCGTTTTCGCGCCCGTTCACGCCTTCGTGCACAGTAAACCAGTTTGCACCCTTAAGGGTGCTTTTCTGTGACTATAATCCAGCACCTTACGTCAAAACACCCTTATCATAGGGTGTTAGTTATAGACATAGCAAGCACCCTTAAGGGCGCGAACTGGTTTGCTGTGTGGCGCTCCTTCGATTCCTGCCCTTCTTCCTCACAGCGAACGACACGCATCCATCCCATAGCGACTCCAAAGGGCAACAGATGACAACAACGCTAGCGCGCATATATAAGCCGCGAGACAGAGGGGGCGCCGTGTTTGGTGGGAGGTGCGGTCGTCGAATACCTCGGCGCTTGTGACAGAGGCATCGGTGCTGGCGAGCAGGCGAAGGACGTCGAAAATTGTTCTATATGCGTGTCGTTTTTTCCGTGGTCGCGATCCGCCAGAACATAACCATAGTCAGCTTTGCCGTAAAATTTCCTTCAGAATATGAAGCTATTCGAGGAATGTGCTACTGCAGGGGTTACCCTTACCGGAATTCACAGTGCTGAGCTACAGGACGAAACCGAGGCGTACATTTCTAAATGAATGAAATTATCAAGGGCGGTGCTCAAGTGACAAAACTGCAATGCTCGATGTGAACAGAGTCAACGATTGTGGTTTCTGCTGGGCAATATTAGTAATCGGACAGCCAAGACCGGTCAACAAGAACTTGCATTGACTTTTCGGATATACTTTTTGAACACAAGCTTCATCTAAACGTTGCCGAGATGATAGGCTTCGTTTCCAGGTAAACATCTCCAACTTCTAGCAGAACATCACCCCTCGTTTTTTTTTCTCTTTAGGTTTACGCAATTTACAAGACTGCCAGCCCGTTCTCTGGTTTCAGGATGGCCACAACTTGTATTTATTCTGTTACAGGTAATACGCAGTTTAAGATATCTGCTTGGTTTCGCTTTCACTTCGTGCGATGATGACGTTCTGTTTTGAACGAGAACCCCTGGAAGATGCCTTGTACCACACGTCCGCTGTACGAAGTAAGCCCCGCCATCTCCGGTTTTGCATCTGGGGTAAACTTTAGCCGTCCGTATATGAAAAGTGGGGCGCTGCTGTGTCGAACGTGCCGGGAGCATCACGTCGACTATAAAGTTGGACCAATATACTGAAGCAATATAAGGGGGTAAACAACAGCACGCTCAGAAACGCGTGGAAGAGGCGAAGTCCGGAAATATACGCCCCGCCGAGTTTGTTGATATTCCCTTTCGCGTCATTAAACTTCTCTTCCTTGTCGGAAGAACTCGCTCCACCTTTCTGAAAAACAGCAAGAGCGATCACTCGAGCGAGATGAACCGCACGCAAACAAGAGTACAGAGTACTGTTCACGAAGCGGGCAAGAGACCAAAGATGAATGTTCTGGAGCCGGCGCCTGAAAGATCCACCGAGGCTCACTGTCAAGCCCCGCTCTCGATGGAAGCCTGGTTGCTTCATAAACAACGCAGTCCTCGATGCCACCAGCCGAATAGGCGCTTCAAGGACAGAAAACATTGGAGAAGTCTAGTCGGGACATAGGAACCGAAAAAAAAAAAGAAGCTTGTGGCAGGTGATTCGGAAAAAAAAGACGAGCAATCGTAAAAACAGATGGCAAACAAGGGGCCTCCGAGGAAACGTACGCAGTCGCTTAGTGATTCGTATCTCCTACGGTGCGTTATGACTTGAATGCAACAGAAGCTCCACGCATTTTGATGCGACGGTAAATTACCCCGGAGATTCTCGCTGTAGAGACAGCGCACATACGACGCGTAAAGGGCTTTGTCATCCGTAAGCTTCATGAATATGTGTCTTAGCGATTCGGATGTAGCGGGCTGCCGCTGAGAGTACCATGTTCACGAGGCAACAAAAAGAGAGCTTTCTTTCGCGTGTATGCAACAGGCGTACCGTAGTTCGAGCAAAGGAAAAAAAAAATGAACGACCACTCTGCATTGACGCTCAGCCCCTCAATTTATCGTATCCAGAAACGACTGCTTCAGACCGCGCATACCTTAACGAAAGAACTGCAGCTTCATTTCTCAACGTTAATCTTTGAAGTAACAGGTCTATTCAGTGCTTGAAGCTTGAGTCACTGGGTGCACGACATTTATGCGCGTTACTATGTTCAATTTGCGAAGATAGCACTCATTATGTGAATCAGTAACTTGCTCGCTTAATACACTTTCAAGAACCGTGGCCTTGCAGAATTGTCAGCAGTGTATGGGTAAGAAAGTTAGCGTATTTCCTGCATTGACTGTAGGACCTATAAATATGACCAACATTCCCGTATTTGTGCTAGTTGCAGAATGAGCGCGCGAAACAGCCACGAGAAGAGTATAGGTGTCACAAATGCACCCTGTAACACAAATAAATGAATAAAATAGAGTGATAATGTCGACGAAATTCACGGAAGGGTCATTGTGTGGATTGTTACGCACTATGTAAATAACGTTATACGAGAGAAAATGATTGAGTGTTTAAAGCAGAAAGAAAAAAAAAACGCAAACAGTGAAAACATTTCAGAAAACATAACAAAACGTTGTATGCCCTCTAAAAGATCGACTCGCTCACTGGATATCGTGCCGATTGGTTGTGCCCCCGCGATCTCCAACGACAGCACAGCTATGGCCGACTGGGCTCCCCTTACGCCATCTCCTGATGCCGACAAGAGCTCTCGCCGAGTGGTGCCCCATCCTCGGACTCCTGCGACCGTGTCCATCTTTCCTATCTCCTCTTTACTTCCGTCGTTTCCTGTCGTTCGCTGTCCCTGCGCCTCGCTCTCTCCTTCCTCTCCCTATCTATTTACTTTTTATTTTTATGTTTTAATCCCTTTTTGCCAACATCCCTCGTGAGCTACTGTTGAGGTGTCGCACTGTGATGCAGATACTTACAGGGCTCACTTTTCTCTTTAAGAATCACATTAAAAAAGACCAATAAGACGTTACTCAACGTCGAAATCACACGAGAAATATTCTCTAAAGCCATTCTAAAATTTCACTTACTCGGCCAACTTGTAAATTTGCCCTAAACAAGTTCTTCTGCGTCATATTTACGGCACGCAGATAGCTAGGTTAATTGAAGCATTGAAATTTGAAAAGTGTCGAACGTTATACAAAGTACTTTGTCCTGTTGTACGTTGCAGCGATAGATGTGCACTTCTCAATACCCAAGACCCCCACCCTTAAGAAAAAATAAAATAATCACAGCCTACCCCCGCAGTGAATGATGATGAGTGAGGCGAAGCGTCCGTCAGCCCGTCCGAGCTTCCGCGCGTGCTTCCATCCGTCTGCGTGAACGTCCGTGCGTCCACCCATGCGTCCATCCGTCCGTCCGTCCGTCTGTCTGTCTGTCTGTCTGTCTGTCTGTCTGTCTGTCTGTCTGTCTGTCTGTCTGTCTGTCTGTCTGTCTGTCCGTCCGTCCGTCCGTCCGTCCATCCGTCCGCCCGTGCGTCCATCTAGCGAACAACCCAAGTAGCGCCATCTCGCATCCCCTGTGGTACATCCTCGCTCTAGAGCGGGTATGTGCCACCGGTGGCTACTTACTACTACTACATACATAATAAAAAATGCGCCACACGCACACACGCACGCACCCACACGTACACACACGTACACACACGTACACACACGCACACACACACACACGCGCGCACTGGTGTATTAAATAGACTGTTTCTGTCCCAGTCAACGCGGCAACAATCAAAAGAGACGGTCCATCAATCGTGATTTACACGTTCCCCTGACGGCGCCCCGCCACGGTGGTCTAGTGGCTAAGGTACTCGGCTGCTGACCCGCAGGTCGCGGGTTCGAATCCCGGCTGTGGCGGCTGCATTTCCGATGGAGGCGGAAATGTTGTAGGCCCGTGTACTCAGATTTGGGTGCACGTTAAAGAACCCCAGGTGGTCAAAATTTCCGGAGCCCTCCACTACGGCGTCTCTCATAATCAAATGGTGGTTTTGGGACGTTAAACCCCACATATCAATCAACGTTCCCCTGACGGCGACAACATGGCCACTGCACGTTGTTTGTCTGCGTAGCCCGCAACTCACGTCTTGGGCTGTTCCTGGTGTTTGTTGAACATGTGCAACCGTTTTCATTTCTTTTTTTGTTATTGTTCATGTTTTTTTTCGGCCCCGTCTCCTTGTTTACCCTCTTTCGAGGCCTTGGATTCATTCGAGATATTTCCCACGGGCCCCGCAGTACGACGATGCCGAATTGATAAACAGGCGCCCCGTTATCCTCACTTTCTTTTTCTTTTACACGTCGAGTCAAACGACGCTCCATGCGATACTCAGGACGATGATCCTTTATTTACACGTATTTTCTTCGACATTTGACTTGCAGTCAGCTAAAGCTATGGTAGTGCGATGAAATGGTCTCATTCGTACGAAAAAAAAAGAAATAAAAACACAATGAAAAAAAAGTAAGAAATGTACGCCCTAAAGTTTTTCTCGAAAGAAATACAAACAGAAATATTTCAGCACAATATGAACGCTTGATTCTTGGTTTAATCGAGGCGGCCTACGACGTAGTTACTACATTAACAATTCGAATAAGAATAAAGAGTGTGTAAAATAGCGTTAATTAATTAATACTTTGTAATGCAAAGAAATACAGGCTGTATGTGTACACACGAATACCACAACTTAGAGCTTTCCTAGAGCGCATAACTAAGAAAAAAACTTGGGCAGAGTTAGCTGTATTGTATTGCTGTATGTATTGTATTTCTGTTTTAGACAGTGCACGCTTTTTAATGAAAATTCCATGACATCAGGCTTGCTGTCGATTCTACCGTCTTTACGTCGTGACTGAAACACTTTGCCACTGCTCAAATGAGATTCACTTTTACTCGTCATTGTCCATTCTTAGCCCACAATGGGACCCTTGAGTTATAATAGTGCAAAAGGGATTTCCTCAGGCATTACGATGACTAATTTCGTACAAGGGTACCGGTGTACGCGGGAAAGCTTTGTGTGGGCCATGAAAAATTGCGACACACATTTGTTTTTTAGACATCACTAATGTTGCACTAAGCTTGCCCGGCGTGCAGTAAACGCAGCCGCTCTGCAATGCCAGATTGGAACTAAGCGCGCCGAAGAAGCGACTAAGTTTGAATAAACGTGCGTCGAAGCAGGCTGTCAGGAAAAACAGCAAGCCGTCTGAAATACGCTAGTAGGCCACTGATTCTTTACGTGCTGTGTTTGTAAAGCTATATAGTTTTTGAAACTTATATGTTTCTGAAGCTATATAACAGGCGCAAAACACCGTGTTGCCAATCTTCAAAAAGACAATAGTAATAATAATTATTGGAGTTTAACAATTCAAAACAACCATACGATTACGAGAGACGCCGTAGTGGAGGACTCCGGAAATTTCGACGGCCTGAAATCTTTTAACGTGCACCCAAATCTAAGCCCACGGGTCTCAATCATTTTCGCCTCCATCAAAAATGCAGGCGGGATTCGGTCCCGCGACCTGCGGGGTGCCTTAGCCACTAGAGCCCCGTGGCGGGTAATCTGCAAGAATAAGCGCCCCAGTGGCTGGCCCCGATGTTTATGCAGTGCTGAGAAAGACAAGCTGTATATCACGGTTTTCTTGCACACAGCGCGAAAGAAACAGATAAGCGCCACAAATCGCACGCAAAGGTAAGTCGATCCACTGGTGCAAGCACAGGTCGGAAAACTCACTCATTAGTCGAGTCACTCGAGCTAACTCAGACACAAATGGAGCTGTGAGGGAGTGAGTGAGTTCGGTTGACTTATATTCTGGTGAGTTTTACACTGAGTGAGTCCAGTTTGATCCTCAAGGGCAAAATGATATTTCATGTCCTAGTGAGCTTCACATTTTTTGCCCACCTATGGATACAAGCGAGATGGCTATCAGTAAAATTTAGCCACTCTTTTTTTTTTCGTTTTGTTTGAGGGTTTTGATATTGCTGGTTTTCATAATTAAAAAGGCTCACTCAAGCATGAATTGTCAATTGAAGTCGGCACTCTCTTCCGTGTTCTCCTTGTGTCTAGTTGTGTTCGTGCTGATCCGACTATGAAATATGCGATGACCTGCTGCTTTCAACGACAACACGTTGCCGCAACGCACTATAATTGAAATTTGGTTCCCTCCTCGTCACTGGAGGTACCGCTCTGACGCAACAAAGTGGGCGAGTTTTTTTGCGTGCCGGCTGTGCTCAGTTTGGACATTGAAATTCGATTATTATTATTTCAATTGCATGTAACTTTTGTTATTTTTAAAATGCTTATGTCATAGTTAAAACATACACAATGCATTTTTTTGTTGTTATAGGCATGTCAAATTTATCAGTGGGGAAGTACTGCCGTCTTGATGTAGAACACGCGTAAGAATATGAAAAGACCCTGACTTTCATAACATTTGTTTATAAAGGAATACGCATTGCCTAAGAAACGTCACAGCTTTGTCGCAAAGACGAAGCAATGAACGCAATAGCAACAAATTGGAAGCTCACGCGCAGAATGGAAAGCAGATCGAAACGTGCCCCGCGTTTCTCACGCACAAATGACGCACGAAACGTACTCACACGTATGAAAGCGAAAAAGCGTCTCAGTTGTAACTTCGCTGTGTCTAAAAAGCACGCCCTTTTTGCAAACGGAGGCTGTGCAACGATTGCTGCGACTTTTGTGCGTCCCTTAACTACACCAGAATTGTTGCAGTGCAAGCCCAACGCCAGCCAAGACATATGACCCTCCCCACCGGGAGATAAGGGCACGTGAGAGATCGAAAGTATACGCGTGAGAGTTGAGAGCCGCCGCGCACTTTTTGCGCCATCTTGCTCATAATGCTGAAAACATGATAGTAGCCCCCCCCCCCCCCCCGAGATGCCCGCCAACAACGGTAAGTGGTAGATATAAATAGCTTGCCGTTTCGTACCCCTCGGTGGCTACCTGTTATAGGAAAAACACAGGTCACCAATGTCCTCCAGTGGCACGGGTCCACCTGGAGGCTCCGAGGATGTCTGCCCCCGTGCTAGACGCTGAAGGTAAGTAACATGCCCCGGCCAAACTTCACTGTGTAGACATGGCTTTTGTACCGAAACTTAGAGTGGCAACGTTAAATGTTCGAGGTCTGGCCGCTAAGCGGAAACAGAGCCAAGTCTACAGGCTGCTCGTAGATCATGATCTGGATGTACTAGCTGTACAAGAAACAGAAGTAGACGGTGATGAAGAGACCGAGGGTATGGTGCTGAGGTTTACGGAGCGTTACTACGCAATTGTAAGTCAAGCAACACGCACATCTGCAGGCTGTGTCTTGTTCATTAAGAAGTTACCGGGTCTGGTAGTGCAAGAAACTTTATCTTGCCCGTCTGGTAAATTGCTTTCCTGTGATTTTGTTTTTAACGAATGTCAGTGGCATATTGTGTGCACTAATGCACCAACCATTTGCGAGGAAGGCTCACTTTTTCTTTCAAAGCTAGAAGAGCACTTCACTTTGGAAAGGAAATTCTAATTACATGGTAATTTTAACAGCGTACTCAACGGGTGAGATCGATCAAACGAACTTGCCATGTACGATAAAAGTAGTACGACGCTAGCAGACATAATTACTGAATTCAAGTTAGAAGACGTGGGTCACTGTATGGAGGCAACGCGGGAAGCGCGTTTCACACATTTTCAGAGGAGTAGCCTGTTAAGGTTCGGAAAGGAAGGAAGTAGCTGATGATGGCATCCCACCGCTGCCACCAGTTGTTAGGGGTCGGAAGGAAGGAAGTTGCAGATGTAACCGGGTGGAGGAACTGAACGCTGACAAGAGGATACGGAAAACAGAACAGGTTTATGACACTATTTACACATATTTACAGAAAAGAAAGGTTAGGGGTTTCACTACCCACGAGCGTGGTGGTTGAACGTTACATAGTTCAGAGCAACGTCCAGCACTCTGCGGCGTCGTTTTAAGCCCTGTTGGGCTCCTCCTCTCCGAGTGGAACACCAATCACACACACATAGGTGAGGGGGACGAGCATGCACGGTCCACGTGAACACTGCACTGCAAGGTGGCGCCAGCAGGGCTCTTCCTCGTCGTGTGTGTGCCGCTAGTCGAGAGTTCCCACGATCCTGGCAGCATACTTCAAAGGGTCCGCCGCACAGCTCGCCCAATTAGCGGGGCGATCTGCGGTGGCCGCCGCGGTCTCTTCCAGGAAGACGCCGTCCCTGTTGTCCTCTTTGTGGCGTCGCGGCGACACGACGTCTCATCCTCCGGCTAGCACGGACAATGCCTGACGAGCATAGGCAGCCGGCCGGTCGTCTACTTGATTGGGGATTAAAAGGAGCGCCGCTCTCCTGTCAGCTCTGGCTCCGGTCACAACAGCTTCCCCGTCGCCAGATGAATCACCGAGGTCATCAGGCACGCTGCTGCTTGAAGGGACGACAAAAGGGTTCGCATTTGAAAGACGGGAACTCGCCTTTACTTGCCGCATTGTCTGGGTAATTGTTCAAATCTTCGACAGCGTCTGGCAGACTGGGCGCCGAAGGGATTGAGAGACGAATCTCCAGGCCAAACCTAACAAGCCATGCACGCTTTGATCGCATTTACGTATCGCTTGAAATAATGGCCCACGGTAAGACATATGTTGTCTACCCAATACACATAAGCGATCATTGTTTAGTTAAATGTAATATGGGAGAGAAAACAAAAGGTGGAACTTTTTCATGGGAGCTCTGGAAGATGGATTCCTCTTTGATCACTGACGAATATTTCTTAGACCGGCTAATGAGCTTCATCAATGAAATAAAAATGGGCGATGAAGGAAAACTTGCCGAATAATGGGAAGTGTTCAAGCAGCGAGTAAAAATAAAAGATATTTATCGATCTTGTGCATTGAGTTACGAAAGGAAAAAGAAAGAAACGGAACTACGAATGACCTTGGAAAGACTAATTGACTTAGAGTAGTGCAGACAACCGGAAGAGTATAAAATCGACATGCTCAATACTTGCACTGCATGACGAAGAACGCTACCACGGTGCACTCGTCCGTGCTAGAGCTGAGGCTTTAGCTGCTGGAGAGAGGCCAATCATAAGAGCGTTAGGGGTGGAAAAAAAATTGGCAGATCCTACATACGGTGGGAATCGATGATATGCGAAGCACGAATGAGGAAGGTTCATATGTCAGTTTAAAATCAGCAGAACTTTAAGAGGCGGAGGTAAATTATGCCGTATATGACTTCCATATCATGATTATCATGTTTGGACGTTTCATTTACCTTCGTCAGCTATTAACATCCCCTGATACCAACTTTGGTATACATGAAGCTATAGCGAAACGGCCGCGAGCGTGCTATGAGCGAAGCATGTAGTCATGTTTTACATAAAATTCATATCATGATAATCATATTTGGACGTGCCTTTTACAATCATCGTCCATTCACGTCACGCGATACCAAACTTGGTATATGTGGAAGTAGTGAAACAGGCCGCGAGAACGCTATGAGCGTAGCGTGTAGTCATGTTTTACATGAAACGTATGTTATGATTATCAGGTTTGGACGTGTCATTTACCTTCGTCGTCTCTTCACTTTCCGCGATACCAAAATTGATACATGTGGAGCTAGCGAAACAACCGCGAGCGCATCATCAGTGTGGCATGTAGTCATGTTGTTACATGACACGCATGTCGTGATTATCATGTTTGGATGTGTCATTTACATATGTTCTCCGTTCGCGCCCCCCAATACCGAATTCGGTATATGCAAAGCTAACGAAACGGCCGCGAGCACATTATGAGTGTGGCATGTAGTCATGTTGTTACATGACACGCATGTCATGATTTGATGTTAGCGTCCGTCGCTTGTGTTCGCCACGCAGTCATCTCATACCATACTAGTTTTGCAACATATCATGAGAGAGAGAGAGAGAACTCTTTATTGAAATGCAGAGAATTTAGCCGGCATATAAAATTCGCTGACTTGCTACTCTGCGTGGGGAAAGGGATTGAGGATTGAAAGTACCAATAAGAAGAGAGAGAGAGAAAAAAGGACAAATTGTAAATATAGATGATAGAGTAATGAAACTATTGCAAGAGCAGCAAGACCATGACATGTATATCATGACATTTATGACATCCATGTCATGATTTTCATATTACGACTAGTCAGTTATGTTTTTCATACAGTCATGTTATATCATACCGAGTTTGGTATCGATACCATTATCCAAGCGGCCAGGAGAGCAAAAAGCCGCAGGTGGCTAGATAGATAGGTAGATAGATAGGCAGATAGATAGAGAGACAGATAGATAGATAGATAGATAGATAGATAGATAGATAGATAGATAGATAGATAGATAGTATTTTAGCTCTCCTGGCCGTTTCGATAGTGGTATCGATATTAAACTTATACCAATGGCATAAAATGACTGTATGAAAAACATATTTGAGTAGTCATAAGATGAAAATCACGACATGTATGTCATGAATGTCATGATTTACATTTCATGGTCCTGCAGCTCTTGCGGTAGCTTCGTTCACATGACATGTTCCAAAACTGGTAGAGTATGACATGATTGCATGGCGAACCCAAACGACCGTCTCCAGCATGAAAATCATGGCATGCGTGTCATGTAACATCATGACTACATGCCACGCTCATGATGCACTCGTGTCCGTTTCCCTTGCGTCACTTATACCGAATTTGGTATTACGGTACGTGAATTGTGGACGAAAGTATGTGACTGGTGCAAACATGATAATCATGAGATGCGTGTCATGTAACATGAGTACATGCCACGCGCATGATGCTGGCGGCCGTTTCGCTAGCTTTACTTATACCAAATTTGGTATTACGGGACGTGAATGGATGACGAAGGTATGATACTGGTGCAAACATGATAAACATGAGATTAATGTCATGAAACAACATGACTACATGCTACGCTCATGATGCGCTCGCGGGCCGTTTCGCTAGCTTCACATGTACCAAACTCGGTAATACACGACGCGAATGGACGACATAGGCAAATGACACATACAAACATGATAATTGCGACATGCGTGTCATGTAACAGCATGACTACATGTCACACTTATGACGCGCTTGCGGCCGTTTCGCTAGCTTCACATATGCCAAATTTGGTATTACGTGACGTCAATGGTTGGCGAAACTATCTCACTGGTGCAAACATGATAATCATGAGATGCATGTCATGTGAGAACATGACTACATGCCACAATCAAAGCGCCAATACATTTTGACGTGACGTGGTGCGTGTGCTCGCCGGCGTTCGTTTGACCTCATCAAAATATGACCTCATGAAAGTATGACCTCGTGCGCTAAAATTTCACCAACTTGTTTGTGAACGCACTGGGACCAATCCACACAGCGCATATTACGACCGATAATTGAACGTCGTGACCCCTTTATTGTGCATGGTGAGTGAATCTTCAATTCATATTCGGAAACATAGCTGCTGGAATAGCCCGAAAACTAAGGTGAGTACGACCAAAAGTATGCTTCGTATGGTCGGAAAAGGCATGGTCAGGTGCCAAAGCAGGTACAACGCAACGTCGAAATATCCTCCATACGGACAGCCATGGAGTCGTAATTCATTTAACGGCATCCACTCGGGCCTTTTATTATTGTACACTAGAAAATATGATGACTCAGCCTCTACATTAAAAAAAATTCATCGTCACAGAACGGCTAAGGTGCAACAAAGTTCGTAACATCGCAGTGACATGTTAGATATATTACTTGAATTGTGGACACAATCTTAGTGAAGCAGCAGATAATGAAGACAAGTAGTGTATAGGGGGCATTAATTGTACTGTTTTAAATGTATTCTAGTATTTGGGATGTAGGGGGGGGTAAACAAGAGGGAAGGCAGGGAGGTTAACCAGGCACATGCCCGATTTGCTACCCTACGCAGGGGGAATAGGAAGGGGGTATAAAGATGAGAGAGAGAGAGGAAAGAGAAGAGAAAGAGAGAGAGAAAAAAAGGAGGATTGTCAGTCAATCCGATGATGGTTCTATACGCTTTTGTGAAGGCAACCCCCAACCAAAGGCGACAAAGAAGTGAAGCTTCACGTCGGCGAAGTCCGGATGGAGGTCGACGTTCCAGTCGAAGGTTTATTTGGTATAGTCTCGTATGTCTTATGCTTGGCGTGTTCCACTCCTGCAGACTCAGACTACGTGCCAGGTGACGAAGTTGCTTTGCAGCGTCAGTCCTTGACAAAGGAATCGGGAGGGTGTGTTCTTCTTGGTGCGATGTGCGAGCCGCGTTGTCTGCGGAATCATTGCCACTGATCCCACAATGGCCAGGAAGCCACTGAAACTTGACCTCGTGGCCTGTTTCTGTGACGTGGTAAACAAGCTTGACAACTTCGTAAGTTAATTGTTCATGGCAACCTCGTTGAAGGACTGACTGCATGCTCTGTAGGGCTGGTTTTGAGTCAGAAAACACAGCCCATTTACTCGGTCTTTGGAACTTGATGTACTCTAGGGCGCCACGCAAAGCCGCTAGTTCTACCGCTGTGGACGTAGTGACATGTGACAGTTTGATTCGCAGAGTGATTCCTCTAGCTGGAATCACCACCGCACCACCAGAACCAGACGCTGTGGTTGAACCATCGGTGTATATGTGCACGTGGTTGTTGTACATTTCGTGCAGATGGCTCAAGCTCAATTGTTTTAGGGCTGATAAAGGCAAATTTGATTTTTTCTATATTCCTGGAATTGAAACACGTACTTGTGAAAGTGTCAGGCACCACGGAGGATACACCAGTTTCTCAGCAGGCGTAAAACCTGACGTAAACGACGCACGATGAGCACAGACAATTGCACTAAATTTCGTGCGGGGCCTCTGTCACAGAACGAGCGCTAAAAAAAAAGAGCGCGCCGCCAAATCCTTGCGACAACGGGCGGCGGAAACGCCGCGAGGTAAAAAGAAAAAAAAAGAAAGCAAACATCCAAGACTCCCGGGCGCGCGCTCTCCCCGCAGAAGCACGGCTTCGCAGACGAACCTCCTCACCCCACATCGGCGGCCTAGCAAAGCCGCGATCTTTCTAGAACAAAGGAGGCGGGGTCAGACCGAGTGACTCATTCTCCGGAGAGGGCAGTCGAACCGTCTCGTGCCTCTCCCCAGCCTTCGCTGCGCGTCGCGCCGACGAAATGAGAGAACGTTCTGGAAGGTGGCGCGGAACGTATTTAATCGAGCAGCCGAGACGAGAAAGCAGGAGGTGACGGAAGTTAACGCCAGAGCGCGTAGGAATTCCGCCGTGGAGTCGGCGAAGGTTCTGCCCGTAGTGACAGAACAGGAGGAGACGGAAGTTAACGCCAGAGCGCGTAGGAATTCCGCCGTGTAGTCGGCGAAAGTTTTGGTCCGTAGGGACAGCTCGAGCTACAGGCAAGAGCGTGGGTTTACCGCTATCGAGCGAAGACGCGGGCAACAGCTGCGTGTGTGAAGCCGACGGATTTCCGGCGAAGAAGTTTGAAGCTTGGAGAGTGGCCTATTGAAGACGGGCGTTTTCCTGGAAGAGAAACTCCGGCGAGGTTTCCTGGAAGAGAAACTTCGAGAGCTGCGGAACGACAACAACGCTGGACTTTGAGTGAGTGATTCTCGGAAGAGTATCATTCGGATTTTTGTTCCAAGGACTTTGGACTGAATAGGTTTTCTATCTCTTTAGTCCTTAAGTGTCTTGGTTGTTCAATGCATGCGACTGAATTATAGTGCGTATCGTTGTCTGTGTCCGTGGTTTTGAGTGTGGCCGATTGTGTTGTGTAGTACGTTGATTGATTGGTTTGATTGGTGACATATTGTATGCAACTATTGTGGAGTGTGCATTTCTGTGTTTTGTTTTAGATCTGCGATTATTGAGAATATAATTTGTTTGTTTATCAACTCTCGACTCTGACTTGTTCTTTGGGCCACGACCGGCGTCTGCTGGCGCACCAAAAAGGACCACTTCAAAATTGTCCACGCTTTCGTGGTGCGGTTCGGGGGGCCGATACTTCGGCTCTTGGAATTAGCCCGGCGATTGCCTCCCTAATAAACGGGACAGGTGGGACAATTAATCTGGCGTCCGCGAGACAGGACCTTTTGGTGCACAGTGTGTCCAAAGTAGTGAGAAAGAGCCTCGAGTTGTTGATAGTGCTATCGGAACGATTTTGTGTGTTGTTCAGTGTTCTCGTTAACGAGTGCAGGGGAGTGTTCCGATAGACCGATTTAGGCAGATACTTTTTGCACGCGGCAAGGTTGTATTTGCGAGTTGCGAGACACCATGGATCTCGAAAAGTTAGTTGCTCTTGGTGAAAAGATGGGTCTTTCTGGCGCCGAACTACGGAAGTGGGTCACCCAGAAGGAAAAAGAAGAAAAAGAGAGAGCCAAAGAAGAAAAAGCAGCCGAGCTGGAAAAAGAGAGGTTGGCGGTCGAAAGAGCCAAAGCGGAAAAAGAAGCTGAGGTGGAGAGAGAGAGGTTGGCGGCAGAGAGGGCGAAGGAAGAAAGAGAGCAGCAGTTGGAGTTGGAGAGAGAAAAGCTTGCAGCTGAAAGGGCGAAGGAAGAAAGAGAGCAGCAGTTGGAGTTGGAGAGAGAAAAGCTTGCAGCTGAAAGGGCGAAGGAAGAAAGAGAGCAGCAGTTGAAGTTGGAGAGAGAAAAGCTTGCAGCTGAAAGGGCGAAAGAAGAAAGAGAGCAGCAATTGAAGTTGGAGCTGGAGAGAGAAAAGCTGGCGGCTGAGAGGGCGAGAGAAGAAAGAGAAGCAGAGATGGCTGAAAGGGAGCGGCAGCGGCAGCACGAGATGGAACTCGAGCGGCTCCGTTTGCAACAGCGAAGTGAAACTCCCGTCCAAGCTAGAGTTGAAAGCAGCGAACGAGAGGATCATGGCTTCCGCTTGAACCCAAGCAAGTTGCTCGTAGCATTTGATGAAAGGAAGGACGACCTAGACGCGTACCTCCACAGATTTGAGACGATTGCGAGGAGCCAGAATTGGCCGGAACAGCAATGGGCAACTGCTTTGAGTACTTGTTTGAGTGGTGAAGCGCTCAGTGTGTACGGTAGGCTGACGCCGACCGATGCAGCCAACTATGCAAAGGTGAAAGCTGCTTTGCTGAAGCGATTTAGATTTACCGTGGAAGGTTTCCGGGACAGATTTCGGATAGGAAAGCCAGCTGATGGGGAGACGGCTACGCAGTATGCCGCGCGACTTTGCCATTATTTCGACAGATGGATTGAACTTTCAGGGACAGCGCGGGAGTACGATGAGCTTAGAGAGCTGCTAATTAGAGAACAATTTCTTACTAGTTGCCACCCAAGTCTGTCACTGTATTTGAAAGAGAGAAAAGCTGAGTCATTTGAAGGAATGCTTGAATTGGCTGATCAATTCTTGGAAGCGCAAGGTGGCACTAATTTGGCCAAGGTCAAGAAGGATTGTCCCGATGATTCGAAGAAATTGGCTCCCAAAGAAAAGAAGCGTGCACCAGAGGACATTCAGCGATGTTTTCTGTGTAACCGAGTGGGTCATCGCGCGAAAAACTGTCGAACGATCTTTACGAGCCCTACGGTAGTGAAATGTTTTAAGTGTGGTCAGGCTGGGCACAAAGCAGATACATGTCGGAACGGAGTGAGTCAAACTCACCAGGTATCCTGTGTTCAAGCGGCACCGAAATCTGATAATAATGCCGTCACCGACGGATTCGTAGAATTGAAAAATGGGGAGAAAATTCCTATTGTGGGTGCTGTAATGTCAAAACAGCCAACCGGTGTCACGAAGGGAATGCCAGCGCTGCCTGGAAAAGTTGCGGACAAAAAGGTTACTGTGTTAAGAGATACCGGCAGTTCCACTGTTATCGTGCGGAGAGATTTGGTACGGGAAAGTGAGTTGACAGGCAGAACGAAACCGGTTTGCCTAATTGATCGTACGGTTCGGATGCTTCCCGAAGCAGAGATTGAGGTTGAAACACCGTACTTCAGCGGGAAGATTACAGCTCTATGCATGACGACCCCCCTGTATGACCTTGTCATCGGAAACATCGTCGGGGCGCGAGGGCCGAATGATCCAGAATGTTTGGGAGAAGACCCGAAGATAGAGCCCTCGCCAACACAGCGGCCGCGAGATACAGTGGAGGAGCATCCCGTGACGGATCTCACTAGAGCCCAAGGGGAAGCTGCGGCGCAAGAGACCGCGAAGGAGACGACGATCGTGTCGAATAAGTTCACGGGCCGAGCAACCGGACATACGTCGGCACGACCTCAACCGACTGACAGTGTAAAGGAGACGGAGTTGGCCAGCCGGGCAAAATGTAGAGGCATGATCAAGCGGGTAATTAAACAGACAAGACCCGTCGAATGTAATGACGCGTTAACGGTGTCGGAAGAGACAACGATGGCTGAGACGACGCCTCAGATATCGTCGTTGGAAAGGGCTCGCCGAAAAAGAACGTGGAAGCACAAGAAAAGATCGAGCGAGCACCGCAAAAAGGGGCGCAAGCGCTGCTCGAAGCACTCAGGATAAGTGCTGAGGTCGAATCAGAATGTGTTCGGCAGTGTTGAGTGCCATAAGTTGTGTAAACGTTGTGTTATCCTGTGTCACAAGTGTCAAAGTGTTGTGCTGTGATGTGATGTATAGTATGGGACCATTGTTGTAATGAGAGAACTTTGTACATTTGTATTTTTGGGAATGTGTGGTGCAGTGTTGTACTCATGTGCTTGTGGTTGTGTTTTCGCGTGTGGTGTAATTGAATTACAATGTACAATTGTATTAAGTGATCTATTGTGAATGTGAAGTGTTATGAGCGACTGATGGTGTTACAGTCTGTGAGAGTGTGTGGTGACTTTTTGCGCTCGTTTGTGTGGTTTTGAATATTATGAGATAATATTCTTAAAGTGGGGGGCAGTGTCACAGAACGAGCGCTAAAAAAAAAGAGCGCGCCGCCAAATCCTTGCGACAACGGGCGGCGGAAACGCCGCGAGGTAAAAAGAAAAAAAAAGAAAGCAAACATCCAAGACTCCCGGGCGCGCGCTCTCCCCGCAGAAGCACGGCTTCGCAGACGAACCTCCTCACCCCACATCGGCGGCCTAGCAAAGCCGCGATCTTTCTAGAACAAAGGAGGCGGGGTCAGACCGAGTGACTCATTCTCCGGAGAGGGCAGTCGAACCGTCTCGTGCCTCTCCCCAGCCTTCGCTGCGCGTCGCGCCGACGAAATGAGAGAACGTTCTGGAAGGTGGCGCGGAACGTATTTAATCGAGCAGCCGAGACGAGAAAGCAGGAGGTGACGGAAGTTAACGCCAGAGCGCGTAGGAATTCCGCCGTGGAGTCGGCGAAGGTTCTGCCCGTAGTGACAGAACAGGAGGAGACGGAAGTTAACGCCAGAGCGCGTAGGAATTCCGCCGTGTAGTCGGCGAAAGTTTTGGTCCGTAGGGACAGCTCGAGCTACAGGCAAGAGCGTGGGTTTACCGCTATCGAGCGAAGACGCGGGCAACAGCTGCGTGTGTGAAGCCGACGGATTTCCGGCGAAGAAGTTTGAAGCTTGGAGAGTGGCCTATTGAAGACGGGCGTTTTCCTGGAAGAGAAACTCCGGCGAGGTTTCCTGGAAGAGAAACTTCGAGAGCTGCGGAACGACAACAACGCTGGACTTTGAGTGAGTGATTCTCGGAAGAGTATCATTCGGATTTTTGTTCCAAGGACTTTGGACTGAATAGGTTTTCTATCTCTTTAGTCCTTAAGTGTCTTGGTTGTTCAATGCATGCGACTGAATTATAGTGCGTATCGTTGTCTGTGTCCGTGGTTTTGAGTGTGGCCGATTGTGTTGTGTAGTACGTTGATTGATTGGTTTGATTGGTGACATATTGTATGCAACTATTGTGGAGTGTGCATTTCTGTGTTTTGTTTTAGATCTGCGATTATTGAGAATATAATTTGTTTGTTTATCAACTCTCGACTCTGACTTGTTCTTTGGGCCACGACCGGCGTCTGCTGGCGCACCAAAAAGGACCACTTCAAAATTGTCCACGCTTTCGTGGTGCGGTTCGGGGGGCCGATACTTCGGCTCTTGGAATTAGCCCGGCGATTGCCTCCCTAATAAACGGGACAGGTGGGACAGCCTCTCAGTAGCGAGAGTTGCCAAGTGGTGGGAAGGATTCCTAGCATGTTGCCTGAAGTACGTACGCATCGTGTCAATGGTGATGTGCGTCATGATCGAGTAGTCCTGTGCAATGGCAATTGTTTCAGCTGTCGATGCGCAGCGGGGTAAACCAAGGCATATCCTAAGCGCTTGGGCTTGAATATTTTGGATTGTGCGCAGGTTCGTTTTGCACGTGTTAGATATAACAGGTAGGCTATACCGCAGGAATCCAGTAAATAATACCTTGTACAGCTGTAACATAGACTCGACAGACATTCCCCAACTTTTCCCAGCAAGAAACCTGAATAAGTGACAAATGGCAGTCAGCCGCTTTTTCACGTAGTTTACGTGGGGTGTCCAAGACAGGTTTCGGTCGATTACGACTCCCAAGAACCTGTGATTCCGGCTGCATGGCACCAACTGCCCGTTAATTGATATGCCGTAAGCGGACATCGGTTTTCTGGTGAAAGCCACGACTGCACACTTCTCACTTGCGATTTCAAGCCCTTGTTTGCGTAAGTGGTACGATGTAGATGTTAATAAAGTAATATGGACAAAAATACGACTTAACGCCGGCAGGTACGGTCCCTGCATCCTCTCATGATGAGTTCTCGCGTTACTCGTGCCGACACTGACAGTCACTTTTCAAGTTTGATAAGCTTTCGCCTTAATATTGTTTTAAAGTATACACCGATATTCATCTTTATAACTTTACACGATAGCGTCTATATTTGATTTCCGAACAGTAGAGGCGTTTCTTCTATTTAAGCACGAAAAAAAAAACTTTTATGGTGGTCCGAAACTTCTCCTGGAAGCCAAATTTAGTTCAGATTGAATATTTCACATTAATACCACTTATTACTTTTCCAGGCTATCTATACGCACCGCTGCAACAGAACTTACTCGTCCAAATTTTGTTTAATTCCGTTAAAATAACACTGCTCTACGTCTTGCTCACCTATCACGACCGGTTGGTTCGCACCGAAAACTGAAAAAAAAATTACCACTTTGTTTCAGCAACCCATCAAAGCTGCTTGTGACGACACGTCCGTCGAACTTTTAACGAAATAGTGTGCTCCGTAAATGCGCAACAACCGGTTGCAACCGGCGCAGGCCACATTCTCCATCGTTCAGTGACGCGTGTGTTCCAGTCTGTGTACTGGCACGTACCTGCCAGTCTGCCGAAGCGAGTTCAGCGTTCTCGACGACAATTGTAAACACTTTACAGCTGTGACCATTGTTATACTGTGCCTTGTTACGCGTTTGCGCAGTTCCATTACTCCGCGATGTAAATAAATATTGTTTATGGATAAGCAAACTCAATTCACTCGCGATGCTTAGCGTTTACCTTCGCCTCATAGGCTACGGTATCTTTTATGCTGAGTACATGGTCGCAGGTTCGACTACCAATCGGGGGTGGGGGGCAGCGTCTAGCAGACAAAAAAAATCACATCATATTCACGGAGTGAATGATGGTGAGTGGGGCGAAGCGCCCTTCAGTCAGTCCGTTAATTCTTGCTTCCGCCCATCAGTGCGTCCGTCTTTCTGTCCGTGCGTACGTCCATTCATGCACCGTCCCTGCGTTCGTACATCCGTGCGTCCATCTGTGCGTCCGTCCGTACGTGCATCTGTCTGTCTGTCTGTCTGTCTGTCTGTTCTGTCTGTCTGTCTGTCTGTCTGTCTGTCTGTCTGTCTGTCTGTCTGTCTGTCTGTCTGTCTGTCCATTCGTCCGTCCCTCCGTCCATCTGTTTGTCTGCATGTTCGTTCTTCCGTCCATCCATCTAGCGAACACTCCAAGTACCGCCATCTCGCATCTTTTCATCATATATTCATCCTATAGAAGTACCGCCATCCATCGGACATTGCAAGGGTTAAACAAGAAATGGCTACCTACTACTACAATGACGACAACAACAACTACTACTCATACATCGCGAACGCACGACCCACGACTCAAGGAGCATCACCCCTAAAAATCACCAACGATTACGATACTGCGTGACGCGAATTCTGAGCGCACATTCGTGTTGGGGCAACGACGACCGAGGTTTAAGTTGCGGCTGCACGAAGTTGTAGCAATGTAACATTCGTTACATATTGCCACGGTAACCGCAGCGCTCGAGTGCTAAGCCAACCTCCGTGCACAGCAGGCGTCGCGAACCAAGCGAAACGCCGGAAGTTCCGTTGGGTCAAGCGAAGCCAGTCGCAGGTGCACGTGACAGCTTTGCACGTGCACGAGCTCCGACCGAAGGGCTAGGAAGAGAGCGAGGTTACAGGCCTGTGGCTCGTTATATCAATGGACTCCGCGTTCGCTCTCTTTCGTCCTCGTTCGATCAATCGTTTTACGCCACCGATAGCAGCCAACAACGGTGACGCCACTAAACGCATGGAACGGGCGTCTAAAAGCTGCGTGTGTATAGATTACATACGCATGTGTAGATTCCATACGATGTGTTTTTGCCATCGAGCCACAGCTTACAGTGCCCTCAATTCCAGAGTACCAACCTGTTGTTGGCGTTGCCGTTTTGTCGCTGCGTCCCGAGCTCCATGTAGCCTTCGGAGCAGCTTGCTGTCTGCTTAGACGTTGAGCCGCCGCTTGCCAGGCTCTAGCCTCCGGAGTAGCAGCTCGTTGTTGGCGTTGCCGGTTTGTTTTTCGTGGGCGAGAGCGCTTTCACAGTGGTTCTCATTCATGACAGAAAGGTAATGTGTGGTCTGGAACCCGCTTATTCTACATTGACATCAGCGTCCTCGTCATCACCGAACAACGGACAAGCATAAACCCTATAGGTGCTTCGTCCCTAATATAGTGGCGAAGGGGCATCTGGGTAACGGTGCCTCAGCTCGAAACTCGGTGTCAAAAGAACCTTACACCGGTGTCATGCTGAGAAGGAAGCGCATTAATGAGTGTAATGGTAGCGTGGTAGAAGGAAAAAAAATGAAAATAACTTCATTTTTGTCACGCAGAACGCGAAGAGTAAAATAACAATCACGAGTCACACAGTTTGCTGAGACACAAACTGTCCTAATACTTAAGGCAGCCAAAAAAACTAAATTAAATGAGTTCCTTTCACTCATTTGTGTAGTTCCGTTTCACTCACTAACACCAACTATATACTCATGAAAGTATTGGTAAGCAGTTTTCAGTCAGTCTTTAAAGAAATAGGTAGTGAGCACGGAACGCGTGGCATAGAAAGTTATAGTATACCGGGCTTACCGTGATACCGGGCGTACCGTGATACCGGAATCGAAGTGCGCATGCGCAGATACGTACGTTACGCGTACTGCTTACCGTACGCGCGGTATTTTTCAGAGTTAAGGTAGCGTAGGTGCACGTTGTGTACGTAAACATGGCGGCGCTCTCGGACGCCCGCTTCGAAGTGATTTTAGCGTAGTTGTTGAAAGATTCACCATGTTCGCAGATAACGACTGTTCAAAGTGGCTTCGCTTGCCTTCAGTTAGCTTCGATGACTGAGTATTACGAATAAGTTGGCGTAGTTTTTGAGATAGCTTCCCATTTCGAACGCGCCTAGGCCTAACTACAAGATCAATCTAAACAAATCGGCAACGTAGATGTTTTCGCGCTGTGTACGTGGTTCATATTTATTTACTTTTATTATCACGAAAATAAACTTCTAACAATGCTTCGCGCGGTGGCATAGGCAAACATTCTCGTTTTCTTTTCATTTTCACTGTTTAACTTATTAATCATCTAATAGGTGACCCCACCATCCCACTTGAGGGCACGTAAACCACGTAAGCGCTATTTCGCTGAACTATAAGACGCTGCCTACAACGAACGTTTGCTGCACGGTAGCGCCATTCCCTTAACCTACGCTATCACGCTAACGCTAAACTATAACTGTCTGATATTTTGCATTTTTACAACAAACTGCAAACCCCTACCATAACAGCTGGGCTCTGAAACCCGCCACGTCCAAGCCTTGACTTTAAGAATGCAACGCGTTATCAGGTCCAGCTTGCAACCCCTTCTCATTTGTTCCATTGATATCGTTCAACCCTGAGTTGAAGATTTTTTTCATTATTTAATATGTTGTTTAATATTATGAACCATCTCCCCGCAGAAAACCCTGATGCGATGCGAAGCAGCAGTGGTGTGCATGGTGCTGACCCGGTTGAAACGGGCGTCGATGCGTGCGGTGGAAAAGCGATTTGAAGTGAAACTCGGTGTAGCGTTTACTCGAGTAAACGTTTGAAGCGCAAACACATGAGAGGTGGGTTGGGTTTCACACGTGTGAGCTTCATCACAGATAGACGAGGCTAAATAGTGTTTTCACTCGAATTATGGTCCAGCGTTGCCGGTGATGGAGAGGGTGAAGGAAGAGGGAAGTGTGCTGCGAGCGGGTGGAGGAGCCAGCAGCTGCGGGCGCTGCGGCGAGCGTGCTGCGGGTGAGGGGAGTGTGACGTCAGCGCGGACCGGCGAGAGAAGCGTGTGAGGAGAGCGTGACGTCACCGCGCACCTGTGGCGTTACCTACTTGGCACCGCTACAACACCTGCGACAAGAGAAACGCGTTGCAGCGCGTTCGTACGTACGCACGCACGTGCGGCGTTACACTCGTGAATCAAACAGCTGCTTCGCATCTTAAACTGTCGTGATGCTGTGTGTGCTAGCGTTTTTTTACGCAGCTTTTGCACTGCCAAAAGCCAAATCCCGGCAACCTGCAAATAGCGTCAAATATTCATGAAAGCAGTATGCATAACGCGCACAAAAATAGCTCGATGCTGTTTACAAGCGGATGCCAGAATTTATTTTATTAATATTGTTCGTGGGCAGCTTCCTGTAAACATCGTGATACCGACCAGATACACCTGCCGCCGCAGTTTCCTACAGAGTATGATGTGCGAGTATGCGAATTCCCCCCACGACGTCAACATGCAGCTGCATTGCCACGGGGCTGCGTAATGCCGCTAACTGATAGATTTTCCTGCAATATTTGCTAGCAAAATGCGGTAGTAGGCTTGTTGGTTTTGCATGATTGAAAAACTGCGCTGCAGGGACAAAAGAAGTTAGGGAGCATACACGTTACAAATTACGCACGACAGGCGCGAGCTGTAAATATGATTCATTGAAAAAAAAAATCTCGCTTAATCCTGCAACGTTTACAACAGGGACATCTGACACGATTGTCTGCCAAGGCTGCAAGTGCTGTATAGCGCCTTAACTGTCGTGTTGATCGGGGTTATCACCTCAGCTGCATTCAAGCCGGTAAAACTAGAGCGCTTATACTATACTTCACGAGAAATTCCCCGCTATGTGGAGCGTGATCATGGTGTCGATAGGAATAATGTAGCTTCTTTGAAGCTTTGAATACTAATGAGCCATTTTTTGTAAGTGTGAACGACCCCGTGTGTCATGCGTTAGCCTAAACTTCGTTCTTATGGATTCAAACAGACTTCTTATGGATTCAAACAGATAACGCATGTAGCCTATAACGCTCACGCACTACAAGACGGCCCAACGGTGCATCTACTCTTCGACCACGCAGTGTTGCGTGTTATACGCATATTGCTCAGGGATACGCATAACGTATACGGTCATTCTGTTTGGTTGCTTTCACCGTAATCGGATTGCAAGTAGGCGTGTGCGGTCCGCCGAAAAGAAGCTACCGACTGTTCGCGGCACATTGCGAAATAACAGAGCAGCCATGCACTCCATCAAATTCTGTACCTTGTATCGATCAACGAGAAGCCACATAGAAGCACTTGAGAGACGATCGAAATTGCTCGCATCGCATGTAAAGAGTTGGGGGCTGAGTCTTTTCCTCTCTGTTTCTTTTTTTTTCTTATACGGCAAATTATAGTGAATTTGGACCTGCTATTTTATAGCACAAGACCTCGATATGATTGCGAGGTTTCCTTTTATTGGGTACCAACAAAGGTACTAGCGAAGTTCAAGGCCTTCCTTCGTTTATCGGACAAACACTTGTAGTAGTATTTAATTGATTGATCATTTTTTTACGCAATATGTTTTTGCCTCTCGAGTCCTGCGTTCTGTATTCTCGGCAGTACAACACACTGCACACTTAGACTCTTGCCACGAAACCCTTAAGAAGTATTTAATGTAAAGACATATTTATTACGGTAGAAAGGCGATAGGTCAGCTTTAATCAACGTTATTTCAGTGTGATAGTAAGCGTTGGGAAATCGGAAGAGATGTCAGGAGGGAGGAAGAAAGAGAAGGGGTTGAATATGACGATAACAGTGGCGAATAAACAACAAGACAAAAACAGTTTTTAGTCTTTGACTCAGTTTGGAAAAATAGACAAAGTTTTCCCACCCCACGCAGCTAACTTGGTGGTGAAGGGGCAAGCCTGCTGCGAAGATTAGGGACGAATACCGACACAAGTCTTCACACCTGATCTAACTCATGGCATATAGAGACATTTCCCTGCGATGCGAAGCGATACCAACACTCTTTCACGTCGTACCAAAAGCACGGCCCAAAATCAGCTACAACTGATCCAGCGCACCGAGCGGGTGGCTCTTGCCAGCATGACTTCGGAATAGAAGTATTAACCTGCAGGAGCAGCTCCGTTTTCACACAGTCACAAATTTCAGAGGTGGCCGAACAATATGGGAAAAGCCAGGCGCCGGCGAGTTTCCAGACACGCATGTGCGCACAAAGGCAGACCACAAAAGTGGGACGGTCACAGGCGTATTCCTATGCATTTGTTTTGGCGGTGAGTGCTACATTAACCGTATATTCTAGCCATTTCACTGCGGCCGGGGGCCGCAGCGTGAGCTGAGCCGTTGCCTAGCAACCACCGCTCGCCAAGCTTCTGGCATGACGTCAGAGGAGAAGCCGGTGAAACCACGTGGCAACAACAAAGGAGGAGGCGGCGTTGCATCGGGAGTTAATTGCATTCATTAAAAATTTGTTTAATGTAATTCAACTAGAAAACGGAGATAAATTAATTAATAATTATTCTTATACCTTTTGAGTACGAACAATTGTGGTACCGGGCGTCACTTCCAATTTCTTATAGTCACTTAGATTAACAGATAGAGAATGTAAAATGGTATATAACAATTGTTTCTACTGTACACTTTCGCTAAGAATAGAAAGAAATACCTGAGTAAATAATTTTTTATTGCACACTCGCCTCACATCCACCTCTTAGCCATAATTATTCCTAGGTACATGACCGCGACGCACATCTCGGATTTCATGCAAGGGACACTGTTGGTGCAAGAGACACTGTTTCATGCAAGGAACGCAAGTAATGTCGCTCATTTTTTAGAAGGACAGTGAACATAAAATGCACAAATCAGTCGAGACCAAAGCCAAAAGTCACTGAAAATTCGCCATGTCACCATCCACAATTTCAGGTCGCCACAGGCCTCCCAAATCCGTCAATATGGTGAAACGTAGCTACCAGTGGCAACCCTGCTGGCAAGCTTCTTCCGTCAATTCAACCTCGCTTCGGAAAACTAGGAAGCTCATCAAAGCGAACCGCGCTGGTAGAATGCGAAAATTGTTTCAGTTATTTCGTCATGGTGCAACTCGCCATGCAATTGCAAGCGAGCATCGCTTGCACTTGCGTTGCTGGTTACACAACGACGAAATAACTGAACGTGCGTTCTGTAACACCTGAATGCGTAAATATCAGCAAACACACGTTGCCAAAGTGACGAAGTGCACACACGAGCAATATATCTTACGATCAGTGGTACAAAGCTCGCTTCATCCGGCACGAATGACCCCGGTGCTTTTCGCCTTTGAAAGTACGTTCTCCATCCATCTTTCACTTCCTGTGTGCTGAACTGTTTTATTACGCATCCCAGAATGTTCTCTCGACGGTTGTCTTCCGTTTATATATGCTGCAAATGGGAATACACGCGTGTCAATTTTATCGGTGTACGACGAAAGGTAAAAACCGAGGCCTCCGACAGAGCTCCGGAAATTGCAGAGACCAACGGCAAGAAAAAAAATCTGACTGTGGTCCCGTCCAGCATTTTGCTATTAATTTGTATGGCGTACGTGTTCGAAATCGCTAGTTAACGCCGAAACTTATAACCTTCAAAGTGTATACGTGCACGATGCGGTGTGGTACCACCTCAGATTATCGGTGGTCGTGGCGCGTGCGATGTTTATTGCGCACATCGCTGCAGTCTGCATTCACCACCGCGCGCACCGCAGTGAGAGGCTCTGTTGAGGTTTGTAATTAAATCTACCATGGTTTTACGTCAAGGCTACTCAAAGCAATAACAGTAGGCGTACATTATCACACTTTCTCAGGCAACCGGCTGTGGGTAGCGTGAGTAATTCACTTACCCAACACGTTCGCGACAGTCAGTAGCCACTGATTTCGCCGTTCTGCTTCACGACAGCTACGGAAATCGGTAAAGCTAAAAGCCTTCCCGTCCGCGGCAGTTCACAACGTAACATCAGCGTCGAATGAGGTCTTTCTTTCTTCGTTTAGAGTGCGGAGCTGTTGCGTCTGCTCTTGTTCTCGCCGCCGTTCTGGTGAGCGAACCAGAAAGCCCATCATGACGGCTAGATGAAGTGTCCGACTAGCGGAGGGAAATTCGTAGCTCTTTTGTTAAGTGTTCGATGCGCAAACACACCAAATATACAGCTCAATCGTTGTTTCGCCCGCGCTAGTCGCACCAGGTTGCGCAGCGGGCTGTGCAAAGGAGACGGGCTTTGCACTACCCAAAACTGCACCAACAGGTGGTGCTACATGTCTGCAAAGCTTAGAGTCTTACGCACATTTCATTATTGTCTTTCGTTGTGGTGTGTCACGCATTACGGTGCGCTGTTGCTTGTTTCAACTGAGCTGTTTTGCTGCTGAGCAAGCGAGTGCAGGCCCAAATACTGGCATGGAAGAAGGGAAAGGTAAGTATGAGCATAGCTCAATGTTGAGTAAATAAATAAATAAATAAATAAATAAATAAATAAATAAATAAATAAATAAATAAATAAAGAAGGAATAGTACGTCAGGCAAGCACACGCCAAGCTTTGCTGTCCTCCATTTCTCTAATAGGGGAAGAAATCGATCCTTTCTGTTTTTTCGCCCCCCCCCCTTAATTTTTTTTGAATAACTGGGGGAGATCGCCCGGCTTCTGTAGATAATATTTTTTTTCTATTAGTGCTAGTGCTTTCTTCAAGAGCTTAACTAGATTTTTGAGGTTTCGTTGTACGGCATTTGTCGGATAAGACTGGAATGACCGCGTTACAATTTTAGAAAAAAGCCCCGTGACGACTGATCTAAAATTGGACGCGCCTCAAAGCGCATCCGAGGCAACATCGCAGATCGTTTTCACCACACGTGTTTACCAAATCGTTCTCCTCAACGGAGATGACAAACAACTTCAGTATAGGCCCAGGGGGCCAAGTTATGAATACATTTGGCGCGTTTTGCCACCTTCACAATGATGCACGCGCCACAGATCTCTGGCCGCAACGCCGCTCCATCGCGTCTAATGTGTGCCCATATCAAAAAGTCACAAAGACCCAAATTTCGCGAACTGTTTACATTCCGCATTATATATACAGAAAGAGAGGGAGAGAGCGAGCTCACGTGGGAGTGTAAAATCGATGAAACCTCAAAGTCTGAGAGCGAGCAAGCAAGCACTGAGCATCGGCCATTTGTATCAATCAAGCGTTTTTCATGTAAACGCGCATTTGCATAACCTCTAACCGGGCGTAGACGTAAACATCAAAGCACATGTTGCCTTGCTTCCGCCAGAGGCCGCCGCAGTTGCACAACAGAGCGTCGGCGTGTGCACTGTCGTTTGTGGATGCATTCGTGAAGTCAAAGACGGCGAGGCAACCGTACACCTGAAGAAAGAAGTTCAGACTAGGAGGCCGCACACTATAGACGCGTATGCACGCGTGTCGAACTCTCATCTCGCGCAGGTACCACCGCCGCTACACTTGCTTCTAAAAGCGGAGCATGGGCGAGCTATTCCTCGCAGTGCGTCGCCTACATCGGCAATTTCACCAAGAAGAGCGGCTGATCGTTTATCACAAACAACAAAGAAGAATATACTCAAGAAAACATGGCATGAAGAAGCATTAAAGGGACCAACTACTGCCCTGAACATGATTTGAGACGACTTCACAGATGGAAAGATTGTCCCTCGCGGTGACTCATACCAACCCTGTTCTCTCGTGAAAAGTGTAGTTATATTTTTATTGCTTTCGTTGAAAATCGCAAAAATAGCTTGCGGCACCACCTGGTGGCTGATACTTCAATTATCCGATGTACCCTGTCATGTGACCGTAAACTAGTGAATGAGAGTCCATAATTTTCCTGTTAGCATTGAAAAATATTGTTTGCTTATTTATAGTGAAATATATTACTCCATAAAATGTACATATAGGCCTGCCTTAGCAGTACGCATTAAAGTGGCACTGCCTTCGCATGGTGTAATCATTCCACGCTCATCAGCGCGTCTTGAGCAACTTTTCTGCATGCTCATGAAACCGTGCACGTAGTTTCCGGGTCGCTAAGATTTTGGAGCGACGTGGTTTTTATATTTACAATTTGTCTCAAAAATGACGTGTACTGCTAGTCGGTACGGCCGCGCATGCGCAGAGATGTTTTCGGCGACTTGGCTTGGCTCGCGTCTCGAGAGAGTAAAGACTATGGGACAAGCCATCCAGAGACAAATACAGAGAACCAGTATAAAGCCACACTGTCTCATTGTAACGGCTTGTTATTAAAAAAAAAACGTTGTAAAGCTCAGCATAAACAACATTAAGCACAGTTACAGGAATTGCTGCGAAAGTAGAACAACGACAGCATGCACAAGTCGTCAGAAGGGCTACTGGCATCACTATCAATTCTCAGCGTTGCTGGATCAAAGGGCTAAACTGTGTTCAGAGCTTTTCAGATAGAAAACTACTGCTTATAAAACAACTACGTATGTTTGGGATTAACTACTGCAACTACGAACAATACGAAGGGTTCGCTTTCTGTTGCGCCGGAAAAAAATTGGTTAAAAAATTAGTTGTTGGTCCCTTCAACTTTCCTTTGAACAACAACAAGACACAACAATAATGACAGCAATGGTGGCCTCATCATAATCATCGTCGTCATCATCATCATCGACATCATCATCATCAGCAGCAGCAGCAGTACGGCTAACACTGCCAAACACATCAGTAGCAGTAGCGGTGACGATATTCATCATCATCATAATCATCATCATCATCAGCAGCAGCAGCAGCAGCAGCCGGATCAGCAACAACATCAGCGATCATGACGATGGTGACGAAGACAAGAAGGTGGCAGTAGCAGCAGCAGCAACAACATCATCATCAGCAGCAACAATAGTGGCAGCAGCAGCGACCTTAACAGCATCACCAGCACCGGCTTGATCAGCATCAGCAGGAGCAACAACAGTAACAGCATCAACGACAATAGCATAAGCAGCAGCTGGTTCAGCAACAACGACGACGATACAACAGCGACAAAAACAACACATTAGCAGCAGCAGCGACAAAAACATCATCAGCACCAGCTGGAACATCTATTTATTTAGTTATTTATGCATTTATGAAAAGAATCAGCAGATCGCATGAACCTTCAAAATCGATGTTATGCGAAGCTTGCGGGTGGAAAGTGACCGCGTTGTAATTCTTTATTGGGCGAAACGTTATGAAATGACGCTAAATTATGTAAAAATTTTCTACGCAAGGACATGTGGAACAATCGCATATGTTTTATCAGTTGTTTACAGTTGCGCAACGATGCAACATGCGCGATCAAGCATGACCCCCTCAAAAGTGTCTCATGGTGTACCCCCTACTTCCCTCACGTGACCACGCTGCTGTCAATACAAATTATGATGACGTCATAGCCCCTTGTTCTTTTCAAGTTTGCTGCTACGCGGCCGCTGCTCGCGAATCCATGGCCGCGGCGCACGCGTTCAGGGTTTTGCGTTTGACGACACTGCTAATAATAACTGTTGGGGTATAATGTCCGAAAACCACCATATGTTTATGGCGACACTAATGCTCCGTTTTATACTCGAACAGACTTCTTGATGCGTACCGTGAAGAAGTACGTCACAGTTCTGTGCGCTGACGTGGTCGAGCGTTGCACACGTTAGGTGGTGTTCGGCGGTTTGTCGTTTTTGGAGCTCTCTCAAACAAGATACATTCATATAAGGCACAAAATTTCGGTCGAAACGTGGTTCAGAAGCTATTGCTAGTGGCATAAGCATGGGGAGCTGCGATTGAAATGCGACTATGTGGAGAGGGAACAAACACTATTATTGAAAAACCAACTTCGATTCAAAGTCGGAGTAATCACTATCTTCTACAAATGTCGTTTCTTTTCCCCAACTATATTATGTCGGTGTAAAGAGCAAAGAATTTTATGACAGTTTTTTATTATTACGAGAAATCGTTTTTTAGCGCCCCCTGCCCAGGCTATTGCTCAGTGCTGCCCTTGCGCTACATGGAAAGGAACGCTCGTAAAATTCATCAGCGACGACATACCTACGTGGTTTAGTGTTCCTCAGTCGCTCGCGTTCTCTACTGCGCGCGAAATTTGAAAGTGCATTTTGTCGTTGGTGAAGGTCTTGAATTTAGTGTCCAACGGGCAGCGGACGATGCGGATTACATTTAACGCCGAGTGCTTTTGTCGGTACCTGCGGAAAGGATGTGCCGCGCAAGGACGCAGTAGCAACAAACGTATGCCTGGCGACACATGATTTCCAGATAAGAAACAAGAGTAATGGTTCGGAATACAGTGCTCACTAGGCTTCAATCCGTCATTATTCCTGCAGACCGGTTTCCTTCCTGAGCATGTAGTGCCTCCTTCGCGTTATCAGTGAGCAGATCGCCAAGTTATCTACGACGCTACACTTCGCATGTCTGCGCTCGGATACGTAACGGTAATTTATCAGAGCATAATGCAAAAAAAAAAACGTAAGTAGTGTCCGCAGATGTTTTTGTGCTGATTATAATTGTATGCAGTGTAATAAAATTGAGTTATTGTGACCATTGAAAAAGAGTGAAATGTAATAATTTTGGCGTGACTAGGCGTCACTTCTTCCTGTTGAAACTGAAGAACACAAGTATTGTGCATATGTGTATGTGTGAAGCAAATAAGCAACGCTGCAGATATGACAGGTATACAATGCTAGTTTCTTTAATCCATCTGCAGAAGGTGCCATGAACGCCGAATAAAAGTGCGAAGAAGTTTCCTTCTAAAACCAAGGTAAATTGAACGGTAGCCCACTTAAACATCACTGTCTAGTCATGAATCGGCATTAGATTAGCTGGCGTTGACTTGAAGCGCACTAGTGGGAGACTCACCGACGATCGCCTTGGCACGAGCCCTTATCGATCAGGGACCCATAAAAAGTCATTTGAGATCAAAAATTCACGTTTGCGCATGCGAAGTGACATCACTTGTTTAACAACTATTGCGTCACACCAGCTTTATTTTTTTTGTTACCGGAAGTGTTCCCTCCTCAGAGAGATAGCGCTAAGCCCCATGAGCAGCTAATCAGCTGCCATTTTCTGAACGTATGGGCTTCTAGGGAGCCTTCGCTACCAGTTGTATCATACCTTGTCTCAAACCATATCTTAGGTCGCTAATGGTCAGTAATGAGGATCCCATAAATAATTATCTGTCGCACGCTGCAGCAAACGATGTGCCATGTCATGACTAATAAGCTACCAGCAGCCAATCGCATAAAAAAATAGAAAAAGACGAGGCTTATTCATTCTTTTATGAATCGGTATAACACAAAAGTGAAACGAGTATTCACAGAGGTAGTTTAGCGTTTATTGGGCATTGTGTCACCACTAGGGCGAAGGAATGAATGCTACAGCAACGAATCACAATGGCATGCGAAGAACAGCAGGTAGCTCGAAACTTGCAGCGCGCACCCCAAGCAGGAAGCCCGTACGAAATGAGCATACGCAGGGCGAGTGTGGACAAACAGCTATGACAGCTCGGCACTTAAAGCACGCTGCTCAAACAGGAAGAAAGACGCACGAAAAGAACGCCCAAGTATACACGTCCCGAGCGCGAACTGCCACAATTATTACTCCGTGTGCGAGCAGCGCGCTCCTCACGCGGCTGCGGCTGCGAGCGAAGTGAACTTCAAAGGAAACTTGCGGTGGATGCACTAGAGGTACAAACCGCCGAAATCCTTAGATAAGTGCACGCACAATTGAGCGAACACGCCAGAAAAAATATATATACGCTCTTTGACCCCGCCATGCGGAGGCTCGCACGCATAGCAGCGCACAGGGAGGAGCAGCTCAATGACGTTTAGAGCGCGGGCGCCCAACGTGCACCCCTGGCGCCATCTCGCTACTGATGACAAAATCACGCTGAACTTGCCGAGCTCTGAAGATTGCCAATGGTACATGGCATATATAGATAGCGTTAACAAGCTGATCACGCACGCTTTGTGGCCTAGTAATTTTCATCGCGCGCTGTGGAGTGAGAAGTCGCGGATTCGATACCCACAAAACTTTTTCTTGTGTTTTTATTACTTGCACATTTTAGAACGTCATATCAGTGATGGAAACAGTCAGCGGAGTTGTGGTAGAACACGGCATAAAATACTTTCATGTAAAAAAAAACGAGATGCCAAAATCTCTGCCAGTGCCCCTTTCATATTTTTGTTATACTGGAGTGGGTGGATGGATACAAACTTATTTTAAAAAATCAAAGCAAATGAGGTTCAGCACAGTAACTTGTTGGGCGAGTTGGTTGATTCTTAACGAGCTTGATTGATTGATTTGATTGATTTGTGGGGTTTAACGTCCCAAAACCACGATATGATTATGAGAGACGCCGTAGTGGAGGACTCCGGAAATTTTGACCACCTGGGGTTCTTTAACGTGCACCCAAATCTGAGCACACGGGCCTACAACATTTCCGCCTCCATCGGAAATGCAGCCGCCGCAGCCGGGATTTCTTAACGAGCTTATGGCGCTTGCTTTCTGTCGTGTTTTTTTTTTCGCGCCATAAGCTCATTATAAATGTGGTTGGGCGCCTAGACGCCTGGAAGCCCCCTGGCCGACATCTCTAGGCAAGCCCAGTCCACCAGACTCAGCTGGTCGTCCAAGCCAGTGGCCCGAAGAGCGGCCTCCCACGACGACAGGAAAAGAGAGGGATAGGGTCTACAAGACTAAAAGTGACGTAACATCTAGTCACGTGACTAAAATTGCGTAACTTCTGTAGTCCTGGGATTAGAAATCCCATAATGTCTAGTCACGTGGCTGAAATTCCAGAACATCGTGATGTAGCCAATCAAGTGACATGTTCCTGCCGTAAACTACGTAACAGCTAGTGACGGTACTAAAATTACGTAACATCATGAAGCATCGCATCTAGTCTCGTGATTAGAAATCACATGTCTAGTTGAGCGACTATAATCACTCAACATCGCGATATGGCTAGTCCAAATTACACGTTCCTGCCGTAAACCCCGCAAGAGCTAGTCACTTCACTAAAATCACAACATTCCGGAACAGGCAGTCAGGTGACATATTCAACCCATTCCACCCAAATCTAGTTACACTCAAAATTACTGGCAAAAACTTAGCATCTCTAGCCAAGCTAAAGCTCGTGCAAAACTGAGTCAAATTCTGGCTCCACTCATGAATCCAGCCTTGCGCCACATGTGGAAACTGAGCACTTTCTTCATGTATACAAATAGAAACAGCGACAACAACAGCAATGACGAGGTCCGCAGGTGGGAATCGGCTACAGATCAGGCCGTGTACTCTAATTGCACAGAAAGCCGGCCACTCCATCTGCCAATGATGAACACAAGTAAAATAAACTGGACAATTTCATGAACGTGCTCATCGAGAAGAAATTGAAGGAAACAATAAAAAAAAACATCCTCAAGGTCAAATCGACGTCAATCCAGAGGCACTAACCAAGGGGCGCGGACACTACAGCTGCTTTAGCCCAATAATTGGGGGTGCGGTTTCGAGAGCAAAGTGGGTCGCCAAATTTCAAGCGAAGATCGCCCCGTGAGAACTCCGTAGGACTTCTTCAATAAAATGACAGGTTGCGGCAATTATCGGGGAATGTCTCCGAGGGTTGCACGTTGTTTAACAACGCTTAGAACCGACAATCAAAACATATCAAATCGGCTAATAGTTAAAGCAGATTGAGACAGAGATGTGGCATCTACGTGATCAGGCGCACGATAAGTAGTAGCGCAAATATATATATATATATATATATATATATATATATATATATATATATATATATATATATATATATATATATATATATATATAAGGGAAACAAGTGTATACTTAAGGGCTCGTTTTCCGTGTTTTACACAATATTAACGAGATCTAACAGATAATAATGCCAAGGAAGGTATAGGGAAAGTTAGTAGGCCAATTGTAATGTAAGTGAAAAGAAAGAAAAGTGGGTGAAAAGATAACTTGCCGTGGGCAGGATCCGAACCTGCGACCTTCGAATAACGCGTTCGATGCTCTACCACTTGAGCTACCACGACAGCCATTTCCCCAGCCACTTTATTGGGTATCTACGTCAATTTAAACGGGGGAGTGTCAGTCAGCGCCACTAGTAGCCATGGCGGAGAGTGTGGCACACTCTTTATGAGCCAGTTTGGCGTCACGTAGCACGTGAACTTATTACTAACTGGCTGGCAGCTGACCAATAGACCAATAGTCCCCTGTATACAACCTAAAGGCACCAAGTCTGCCAGTACGAGACCCCTGTTATATATATATATATATATATATATATATATATATATATATATATATATATATATATATATATATATATATATATATATATATATATATATATTATAATGTAAATGGAAGGCGATAAGTGGTAGCAGCGTCAGGACAGAAGCAGCAAGAGCTGGCCAGATATACGGGCGTCATCGCAGCCGCAACCAGGCAGTCCCAGCTCGCGCCTCGAGCCAACGTGTCGATGTCGCTGTGGTAGTGGGCATTCCTCTTCACTACATATCGTCCCCCGTCGGAAAAAGAGCCATCCTGGCGACTCACAGAGAACAGAGTACGAGCGGATCGTAATATGGTTTCAACCGCTGTATGTGAACGGTTTCACGACCACGAAAGCGCTGGTCTGTGGAGGGCGTCACGGGTTCGACGATGTAGTTAACAGGTGAAGTCAGCGAGACAACGTGGTAGGGTCCCTGGTATTTTGAAACAAGTTTCGAAGAATGGCCTGTAGGGACAGCTGGAACCCAAAGCCACACAAGGGTGTCCGGAACAAAGTTAGGGTACGGGTGGTTATCGTCACGCCGAGATTTTTGTCTTCATTGGTCGATGGTTGTGAACCACTGGGCGAGCTTACGGCATTCCTCGGAGCGGCGGGCAGCTTCAGAGATGGGCGTAGACTCGGAGGAATCGGGGTGGTAGGGCAGAATGGTATCTAGTGTGGTGGAAGGGTCTCGGCCATATAACAGGAAAAATGGCGAAAAGCCCGCAGTCGTCTGTGGAGCAGTATTGTAGGCGTATGTCACAAAAGGCAGAATGAGGTCCCAATCGGAGTGGTCTGAGGCAACATATACTTAGATATCATGTCGCCAATGGTACGGTTGAAACTTTCCGTCAAGCCATTCGTTTGGGGATTGTAGGTGGTGGTAGTCCGGTGAATGATACGGCATTCGGCAAGGAGTGTGTTGACGACTTCAGAGAGGAACACACGTCTTCTGTCGCTGAGAAGCTCACGCGGTGCACCGTGACGGACAATGAAGTTCCGCAGGAGAAAACATGGTACGTCGCGTGCTGTGGCAGCAGGCAAAGCGGCTGTTTCTGCGTATCGCGTCAAATAGTCGACAGCGACAACGATCCAACGGTTTCCGTAAGCCGTGATTGGAAGAGGCCCGTACAGATCAATTCCAATGCGGTCGAAAGGCTTGGCTGGGCAAGGGATTGGCTGGATCCGACCAGAGGTGTGATGAGGCAGAGCTTTCCGTCATTGGCACTGCGGGCATGACTGAATGTACTTGTGCACAAAGGTGTACATGCCTCGCCAATAAAATTGAAAGGAAAGGTGAGCGCATGTTTTGAAGATACCTGCATGTGCTCACTGAGGGTCAGCGTGGAAAGCTGAACATATTGCATCACGAAGATGGCCAGGTATGACCAGTAGCCACTTTCGAACGTCAGACTTGTAATTCCTGCGATAAAGGAGGTCATCGCGGATCTCAAAGTGAACCACTTGCCGGCGCAATAATCGAGAAGATGGAGAAGTCGACAGGTCTGAAAGGAATCGCCGAAGAGCGTTGATCCAGTCATCCTTACGTTGCTCAGACGCCATGTCGTAGTTTGCTGGAAACGCAAGCATTTCGTCCACGTCAGATAGACAGGCAGAGCTTTCCGATAATACAGGTGGACGTGATAGGGCGTCGGCATCAGTGTGATGTCGGCCAGACCTGTAGACAACACGCATGTCAAACTCTTGCAACCGCATAGCCCAGCGAGCTAAACAGCCGGAAGGGTCCTTCAACATGGATAACCAACAAAGTGCATGGTGATCGGTGAATACGTCGAAAGGGTTACCATATAGGTACGGTATAAATTTACCTTGAGCCCAAGTAATTGCCAGACACTCTTTCTCTGTTACAGAATAATAATTCTCCACTTTGGTGAGGGAAAGGCTCGCGTATGCGATCATGAACTCCTCGAATCCCGATTTGCGCTGCGCGAGCACGGCGCCGAGTCCAACACCGCATGCATCGGTGTGTATCTCAATCGGAGCAGTCGGGTCGAAGTGACGCAATATTGGCGGTGAGGTTAACAGGTGGCGCAACTTTTTGAAGGCATCATCACAGGCGGGTGACCAAGCGTAATTTTTCGAGTCATTCCGTAAAAGTTCAGTCCAGGGGGCGGTGATCATCGCAAAATTCCGAATGAAGTGGTGGAAAAACGACCAGAGGCCAAGGAAGCTGCGAAGATCCTTCAGAGATGACGGTTTGGGGATCTCTGCAACTGCCTGAAACTTGGCGGTGTCAGCAAGAATACCGTCTTTAGAGACAACATGGCGGAGGATCGTGAACTGACTTGCACCGAAGCGGCATTTTTTTCAGGTTGAGCTGAAGGCCGGCGTCAATTAGGCAATGTAGTACTTCATCTAGCCTGCGGAGATGCGTGGGAAAATATGGCGAAGATATAACCATGTCATCTAAGTAGCACAGGCTTGTTTTCCACTTCAGGTGTCACAGGTCCCGTTAATTAGGGAGGCGATCGCCGGGCTAATTCCAAGGGCCGAAGTATCGGCCCCCTGAACCGCACCACGAAAGCATGGACAATTTAGAAGTGGTCCGATTTGGCGCGCCAGCGGACGCCGGCTGTGGCCCAGAGAACAAGTCAGAGCCGAGAGTTGATCAACAAAACAAAATTATATTCTCAGTTATGGCGGATCAAAACGATACACAAGTATGCACACTCGACAATAGTTGAATACAATGTGTCACCAATCAAACAATGTACTACACAGTACAATCAGCCACACTCGAAACAACGGACACAGACAACAATACGCACTACAATGCAGTCGCATGCATCGAACAACCAAGACACTTAAAGACTAAAAAGTTGGAAAACTTATTCAGTCCAAAGTTCTTGGAACAAAAGTCTGAATGATACTCTTCCGAGAATCACTCACTCAAAGTCCAGCGTTGTTGTCGTTCCACTGCCACCGAAGTTTCTCATCCAGGAAACCTCACGTCTTCAATTGGCCACTTTCCAAGCTTCAAACTTCTTCGCCGGAAACACGTCGGCTTCACACACGCAGCTGTTGCCACGCGTCTTCGCTCGATAGCGGTAGACGCACACTCTTGCCTGTAGCTCGAACCTTCACCCCTCAGGTGGAAATCCTCTTCTTCTCCTCCTTTGTCACGGAAGACAAAAGGATTCGCCCACAAGGCGGAACACCCTACGCACTCTGGCGCATACTTTCTTCTTCTCCTGCTTTGTCACTAAGGGCAAAACCTTCACCGACAGACGCGGCGGAATACCCTACGCACGCTGGCGTTAACTTCCTTCTTCTCCTTGTCACTAAGGGCCAAAGGCTTCGCCGACGACACGGCGGAAACACCCTACGCACACTGGCGTGAAATTCCTTCTTCTCCTGATCTCCCATCTCTGCTGCTCGGTTAAATACCTTCCGCGCGAGATTCCAGAAAATTCTCATCATTTCGTCGGCGCGATGCGCAGCGAAGGCTGGGAGGAAAGCGGGAGACGGTTCGACGGCCGTCCGCGACGGATGACGCAACCCGGCATCACCACGTCCCTTACCATCGAGAACTTTCTAGGGCTTGCTCGGCCGCCGATGCGAGGAGGTTTGTTGGCGAACCTACGCTTCCGAGGGGAGAGGGACGCGCGCCCGGGGAGTCTTTGGATGCTTGTTTTCTTTTTTTTTATCGTTGACCTCTCGGCGCTTCGTCGCGAGAATTTGGCGGCGCGCCCTTTTTTTGAGCGCTCGTTTTGTGACATCAGGCCACACAAAAGATTGTCCATCATCCGCTCGAATGTTGCGGGCGCGTTGCAAAGACCGAAAGGCATGACGCGGAATTCGTAAAGGCCATCAGGCGTGACAAATGCCGTTTTAGGCTGATCTTCAGGCGCCATAGGGACTTGCTAGTAGCCGCTCCGTAAGTCAATAGAAGAGAAGAACTCCGCACCTTGGAGGGTGTCAAGGACATCGTCGATTCTCGGTAAGGGGTAAACGTCCTTTCGAGTTATTTTGTTAAGACGACGGTAGTCAACACAGAAGCAAATTGACCCGCCCTTCTTCTTAACGAGAACGACTGGAGATGCCCAGGGGCTATTCGAAGGCTGGATGACGCCACGCTTGAGCATGTCCGCTACTTGGTCACCGATAAACTGGCGCTCTGTTGCGGACACGCGATAGGGTTTTTGACGTAGTGGTGCATCGGTGCCCGTGTCGATGCGGTGACACACAGCTGATGGGCAGCCGAGGGAAATATGCTGGCAGTCAAAGGAAGAACGGAACTTGTTCAGGAGTCGTAGAAGCTGAGCACGTTGCGAAAAGGTGAATGTGTCGGCGATGGAGCTGCTCAGTATGTCAGGTCTAGTAGCCTGCGGCGAAGAGGCACAGGTCAATCCAGCACAGGTCAATCCAGCACAGGTCGATCCAGCAAGAGGCAGATGGGATGGTGGTTGGCCGGCTGTTGAAAGCAGTGACAGCTGACGAGCAACCTCCGCGCGAACAAACTCCTTGATCTGTGATAGCAGCGAGTGATGGTCAGAGGTGGTTGTCAAGCTTGAGAGGGTGTCATCCAGGATGTTAGGGTATCGCGTGAGAAGACCCGGTCATCGGAGATCGTCAAAAGTCTGACACAGCTCGATGAGCTCCGAGAGTGTGGCAGGGTTTTTAGAGAGGGGCGTTTGGAAGGCGTCGTCGGAAATGCCTTTCATGATGAGTCGTACTTTGTCAGTTTCCAGCATCGTCGGGTCAACCCGCCGGCAGAGGTTGAGGATGTCCTCGATGTAGCTGGTGAATTTCTCACTAGTTTGTTGGGACCGGCTTCGTAGGAGTTGTTCTGCGCGAAGTTCACGCACCCCAGGGCGTTTAAAAACAGCTGTGATGCAGGTCTTGAAGGTCGTCCAAGTAGGAATGTCCGCCTCGCGGTTTCTGTACCACAGCTTGGCGACATCCGTTAAATAAAACATCACGGTACCCAGTTTCATGGCATCATCCCATCTGTTGGTAGCGCTGACTCGTTTGTAGGATTCAAGCAAATCTTCAACGTCTTTCTCGTCTGTGCCGCTGAAGATGTCGGGTTCACGCAGGAGCTGGGCACCGGGACAGCGTCGTGAAGACAGCGTCGTCAAGCATGACTTACGGCAGCTTTCGGCTACGCGATTCCAGGGTCGTGGAAAACCGCAACAGCCTCCACCAAAATACAATGTAAATGCAAGGCGATAAGTGGTAGAAGCGTCAGGACAGAAGCAGCAAGAGCTGGCAGGACATACGGGCGTCGTCGCAGCAGCAACCAGACAGTCACAGCTCGCGCCTCGCGCCAACGTGTCGATGTCGCTGCGGTAGTGGGCATTCCATATATATATATATATATATATATATATATATATATATATATATATATATATATATATATATATATATATATATCAACAACATGCGATAAATAAACGTCGATGCCCGTATGTGTGGAATGTTAAAAGAGGAAGGAGGACGAAACTGTCGGCATCGACGCACGGAATGCGTAAATAGGGTTTTAATTTTTGCGAGTTTCCTCAAGAATGTGATAGCGCGCCTCCGTGCAGCGGCTCTGCGCTCAGAGTGTGCAAAAATACGGCACCGCATCAGCGTCGTGCGGAATTCTTGCGCTCATATTACACACGCAGGCATGAACGCTTCTATCCGATGCAACGCTTCGAGCTTTAGCAAACGAGCGTGCATTCTTTTGTGTGTGCATACGAGGGCGGTGCTCCTGTATGTATCACTGAGGAATTAAAGTGAAGAACTTACGAAAAATGAGTATTTACTGTTATTTTTTGTTCAACGTTGAGCCCATGGCAAAGTCGTCAAAGGAAGTACACATGGATGTTTCGCGAGTATGCTCTTTTATAAAGAGGTTCTTGTTCGACATATCGTCATATAACTATATATACCTATGTTTTGTACATACATATAGATAATACACGTGAAAGAAATATACAAGTATTAGGAGCGAAGCTCCTTATGACGTGGCTTGGGCGTCCCTCGTATGTAACCACCAGTGGTACATACCCGAAATAGGTATAACACATGACTTCCAAGGTGGTGCTAGTGAGAGATTTCTTCTGTGCGTTGTTTAACAATAAAAAATAGTGCTCAATGTACATGCCAATGGCTGCTAATGGGGAATGAGAGACATGAGCATTCGGCTTTTAGTCAACGCGCACGCTGCGATCCCCATTAGCAGCCATTGGCATGTACATTGAGCACTATCGGACAAGAAAGGGATGCTACATTATACTCGCTGGGTGTAACCTCCTTAGCTTTAGAAAGGTTTAGCGAGCGTTGAGCCGCAGTGCCATGAATACAATGATCTTGTATATACCATGAATGAACTCAAGGTGGTTAAAAATGAGAAGTAGATACGAAGCGCAAGCCGTAAGAAAGTAAAAGCCGAATTCTCCTGTCTCTCATTTCTCATTAGCAGCCATTGGCATGTAAATTGAGCCCTATCTGACAGGGAAAGGTTGCTACGTTATACTCGCTGGGCGTAACCTCCTTGGTTTTCGAAAGGTTTAGCGAGCGTTTGGTCGCAGTGCCATGAATACAGTGAACTAGAATATACCATGAACTCGAGGTGGTTAAAGGTGGGAAGTGGAACCAAAGCGCAGGCCGTAAGAAAGTGTGCGTGTGCCACCTCTCGTTCAGTCCTTGGAATGTCCGCTGGATGTCGGTGCTTCTATATGGGGAATATATGATAAAAAGATGCGAGATGGTGGGACTTGGAGTGTTGAATAGATGAACGAACGGACACACAAACAGATGCATGAATGGACGCATGAACAGACGCAGGGGCGGATGCACGAAAGAACGCAGGGACGGGCGCACAAACAGACGCATGGACGGTCACACAGACGGACGCATGGACGGACGAATGCTTCGCCCCACTCTCCATCATTCACTCCGTGGATATGCTGCCATTTTTTCTTTGACATACTTTTTATCAAACTCTAAAGCTTCATTATTGATTATTACAACCAGCAGCCTTCATTCGTCTTTGCCGAAGAGTCGTTAACAAAAATTCACAGTCCCCCGCTGCAACACATTCACTTGCGACCAGTCATATCTCCCAAGAATTCGTAGTAAACAGAATTCTCCGCCTGCATTGTTATCAAGCATCACTGGCTTCATTCAGTTTTAAGGATATCCTCAAAACGATAATAACCCAATTACCCCATTTATGTTTTGCTCAATAACTGATCTATATTGCATGTTGGCTTCATCACCTGATAAAAAGTAAGAGTACTGTTCACCATTTGCTTTATTACAGGTAGGTTTTTGTAAGTCGATGAAATTATTAATATTTGCGCCTCTATCATTTTTTTATTTGTATAAAATGGGCTTCGTGCTCCTCGTTTTTCATTAATACTAAACCACCACATCTCTCCGAAATGTGCGCTGTACCTTGAGGGTAAAATAAACACATGGCTGATCCCTTCGTCATAAGAAGCAATATAACACAAAAATGAAACGTGTTTTCAAAGAAGTATATAGTTTGTTGGTTATAGTGCATTGGTATATGAGAGCTTCAGAAAAAGAGCAATCCGTATCATCACTCATAGTTCATACGCAGCATCAGATGCACCCCTCTTTATCACTCTCGAAATTCAACCTATCAACTCCACTTTTCGACACGAGCTTGGTGATTAGAACTAAACAGGTGACATTCCCACTGACACACATCCCCTAACGTATCTTCACATTAATAATGGCATGGTTTTCTGAAAATAGCAACCTTCTACTTCCAAAAGTAAACGATAACTACGGTAAGTAGACAGCGTTGTTTTCTGGAATTTCATCCCGGAATTCATTTCCATCAATCATTAAATCAAGCACTTCGTTACAATATTTCAGGCGTCATCTAAAACAATTTTACTAACCACCTGATCATATTTGTGCATTTATATGCGCGTTGGTATGAATATATTTGTATTCATGTATGTGTGTGTATGCTCACCATGTATGTATATCCATTGACAAGTATTTACTTATGTGCTAGTTCATCATATTGAAATAGTTTCTTAGTTGTCAATCTTTATTTTTCGTTATTTATACTTGTTCCAACAGGGGGTTTCCCTGAGAGTTGGAACTTCGGGACTTTCTTCTGTATTATGCATACTTTTATGTTTCCATCACATTGTATTGCTTTATTAGATATATTGAATAGTCTATTGCTGTTTGGCTGGTATAGCACCGCTCGATAAAATAGCACCACTCGATGATAAAGCATCGCATAACAACACGTCAATATTTTTAATGCATGTCTTTATACTAGAAAAGGCATACACAATTAATTCTAAAGATCATAGCGTTTATCAAGCTGCGCTGACCATGCAACGCTTGCACGAAAAGGCAAATGTTTCCAACGCCTTGCTAAGATGACACGGTGGTGCACCTGCCCGCCTCTTTGAGTTGTACACCTTATCACCGCCGAGCACGCACACCTTCCTTCATTATCGGAAATAACTGCCAGATAGCGCTCGTGTCTAACGTGCCTCGATTCGCTCGTTCGCATTCGCTGCACGAATCGAGACACTCTAACGCAGCGCCTTTAGAATACAATTCACCAATTTTCTTGCGCAGAACATGAAATAAACGTTTCGTTCACTCTCTCCATACGCAAGACTATTGTCTTTCGACGACATTTTCAGTGGAAAATGCAGATACGGCGCCATTTTTTTTGTTTGCCGTCTGGTCGCGTTCATTTTGCTGACGTACTTCCGTGACAGAAATACGTGCTGAAAATTTTTTGGAACCCCGGCATAAAACACTTTCTTGTTAATAAATGAGATAACTATACAGCGGTAACGGCACACGTTTCTGTATTCGAGAACGGAAAAAAGAAAGAGTATCGAAGCGTCCCTTGTTTACTTGCCAGGCTACGCAGGGGAACCAAATCAATAAGAATAGGAACAAAAGGAAGAACAAAGGGAATGACTGCTGCACAAGCAGCAGGGGTGTACCCGAGATAATTTTAGGATTGCGGAAAGGAGATAAGACATTTTTTATGCGTGTTATTATTTGTTCTTCCGTCCGTAAACAAGCAAACATTTCGGCGAGCAAATTAACCTCCTTTCACCCGTTTTTGGATAGCAATGCGCCGCTGTCATGCGTATCCTGCGTTTAGCCCAAATCGATTGCTGACGGCCCAGCTCCATCTTTTTTACTAAATTTCCGAGCCTCTCACTACATACCCCCCCCCCCCTACACTTCATTCTCTCACATTAGGTAAAGCAGAGGCGGAGTGATAAAATTTCTGGTCGGAAACAAGACCCTTCTGCTCGGAAACAACGAACGAGACCACAAAAAAAAAAGAAAAAACGAAGCACACCATTACTGCAATGCTTATCAGTTATGAAGAATAACATCTGGGGTTTTACGCTTTATAACTATGATTATGGGGCACTCCGTAGTGGAGGAATGCGTTAAAGTTTGACCATATCCGTCGTAAGCAGGCATTTTCCACCGTCACCACCATTGGCTCGCCACCACCACCACCATCATCTGCCATCATTTTTTCCACTTTCGCCGTCATCAGACATTATGCCCACTGCAGTTTCCACCGTATTCGCTAATATTTCCATCATTTCCACTATTCTTTCCACCATATCCACCAACAATTCCAGCATGCACCAACCCAGGATTTTCATTGGGGATGTGATTTCCTTTAACATGGATCGACATCGCAAAGTACGCGGGTATCCAGAACTTCACCTCCATCGAAACCCCCTTCTTTCTCCGCGGTCGAAACGCGCCCGCCGCAGCCATAACCAAGCCCATGGTTTTCGGGTCAGCAGCCAAACACTGTTAGTGCTTCAACACAGCAGCGAACAAAGCTTATCAGTAGGTAAGAAAAGTGCTTGTGCAAGTGACTTTTTTTTTTGCACAGTTCCGGTCGTTACTTCCCACTTAAAAAATGACCATGGCGTCCTGACTAGCCTGATCTCTCAATACGCATGGCGAAGCGCATTCCCAATTGAGCGAGACTACGAGGGTTTTAAAAAAAGATTCTTACGTTCAACAAGCTGTTCTATGTAAAAACAAAATTTTTGCATGCAAAATGCTAATAAAGCACTTTCTGGTCGGGACAACAGTAGACGGCTGACAAAACGTTCGTCAGTCATCCCCCTTCGTTACGGGATAAGATACCCATATCGTCGCGGCAGTCTCGACCAGGTGTTGTTCTGACCTGAATATCTTCTCCATACTTGTGACCTAATATCAGAGCATTGATAGCATACCTGCATTGTAATCAAAACATTTTAACAAAACACGTAATCTTGATGTAACGCACTAAAACATCTTTTCTTTCGTCGTATCTTTTGATTGCCTAGATTTATTTTAGCCAGGTAAATTTCGCATGTTTAACTGAACTCTTTATAGCCTCGGAACATATTTATAACCTTAAATTTCGCTGTGAACTGCATGCAAAAACAAATAACAGAGATGACTTGTATACAATCATATAGGTAAACTTGTGCAGTTTCATTCACGCAAGTTTCTTTGAAGCGTTAGATTTAACAGGTATTTCTGTCCTACAGCCGGAAGCAGCTCTGTTACACAGTTGGACAGATAATAAAAACATTGCTTCTTAGTCGTGACGGACCAAATAGCAGGGAGCGTCAGCTGTCGATTTGTGAAACGAAGAACACTCGATTCTTGCGAAACTCCCACTCGTTCACGTCACACACATCCTTGCTCTTTTTCTCGAGAAGCTTTTAAAAAGCCGAAGGGGGCCTGTATGCTGCATCGTGAATTGCATAGAGTACACTACTCCATGAATTGATGACGTATGAAATTACTCTTTTATATAGAGTTTCAATTCCACACGTACTACATATTACGCAAGCACGCGTTCCAGAAGGTTACACATTATGCTGCGCCTCAGTGAGTGAGTGAGTGAGTGAGTGAGTGAGTGAGTGAGTGAGTACAATAGTATTTAAAAGGTAGAATCTTCGAATGTTCACTGTGGGACGAACGCCTCTGCCAACGATCTCCAGGTTAGCATGTCTTGTGCAGGCGGGTTCTAGTTTACCCCTGCGAGCATCTTAATTTCGTCGCTGCATTTAACTCGCTTCCATCCATGCTCGGCTGCCGTTCCCAATCTTCGACATCTATTCCGTCACCATAAGTGACCACCAGTTGCCTGTATACGCTCATGTGGCCGGTTCAAGCCGGTATAAATTTCTCACCTCACGCAATAAATAACCAGAAAGTGTTACGTCGCATTCAAATGATCTCGCTACAACCTTCAAGGTTTTCTAGTTGCGTGCACCGGCCACGATGGCCTAGTTGATGGCGCTGGACTGCTGGCACGATAGTTGCGGAATCTTAGCCCGGCCGCATTTGTGTGGAGGCAAAGTGTTCGAGTGTTATTTGCTAAGATTTAGAAGCACGTTAAAGAGCACCAGATGGTCGACATTTCCAGAGCCCTCTATTACGGCGTAACCATATCGTAGTTTTGGAATGTAAAACCAAGTAAATTATTCTAATGCGAACGGCTTAGATGCCTCGTGAAATTTGAAAATTGAGCGTCGGTGGCGTCATCACGAGTGAAGTGAAACCATAATCCTGTGATGACGTCATCATTGACGTCATCATGAGCTCACATGACGTCACCGCTTGGTGAAGGGAGAGCCGATCACGGAGGCAAAATCACGTTAAGTGCAGAAAGCTTTCGGATTGCGGCGTAGGAGGATCAATACATCGAGACGGATTTCGACTTGAAGTTGTCTCGGGCAAATACAGAAGGGACCCCGTAAGTTATTGTAGTTATAACAGCGCGCGGCATCTGCATAAACCAACCTGAAGAAGTCGAAGAAGGTGAACCGGTGGCCGTGTTGCTCGGCGACTCCTGCGCAGACCACGTTGGCCGAGGCACCAATGAGCGTGCCGTTGCCGCCCAAGCAGGCTCCCCAGGCGAGCGCGTACACGAGAGATGGTCCTTCCGACAGGCCCGTCACCACCTTGACCATGGCCGTGGTGAAAGGGATGTTGTCCATGAGCGACGAAGCGAGCGCCGACACCCACGTGACGATGAGGATGGCCACGGGCCGCTGCGACTGCGGCTGCAGCGCGCCGATCCACTCCTGCGTGCGCTGGCCGATGAAGTAGATGAGCTGCAACTCGCCTAGCGCCTCCATCACCACAAAAAGCGCGGCGAAAAACACCAGTGTGGTCCACTCGACGCGAGCCATCACCGATTCCAGGTCGTCCAGGTCGGCAAGGACCAAGAGAAGCAGAGCGCCCAGGATGGCGATCCAGCCTGCGTGCGTTCCAGCGATCGTACATTTGAAACTTCGAACTAGTAAATTGAACGAGAAGAACATATAAGAACACTCGCCCTCTTCGGAGGTGGGGAAGTGTAGAAGATAACGTTTAATCAAGGGAGAAAAGGAAGGGTCGTCCTGGAAAGCCACTTGGCACGCGCTCGAATTTTCCATCCATCCATTCGTTTTATCCCATCCCATTCAATTTAATTAAATCCAATCCAATCCAATTCATTCAATCATTCATTACCAGCGATATACTTGAGCTGCTACACGCAACAATCAGATCCTGGGACCTTGGCCGACGGCTTCCCATAGGCGCAAAGCCACGAAAGCCCTCTTGTACTTTTTAAGGAACACCAAACTTCACGACCGCTTGTGAAAGAACTGTGCGAGGCCGTGCTGTGTAGTTTCGAGCTGACTATTTGTGCTTCTCTTTCTTACTCCTCTTCTTTTCTGTCTCTTTTCGTTCTATTATTTCCCTTTTCCCCCACCCCAAGTGTAGGGTAGCCAACCGAGCCAAGCTTGGTTAACCTCCCTGCCTTTCCTCTCTATTTATCTCTCTCTCTCTCTCTCTCTCTCTCAATAAAATGTCAGATTGCCATATCAAAAGCCAGTGATCCCCGACAAGCCCGTGATCGAGAGAACATGAATAATTGGGAAAAATTATTGAAAGAAAAAACATTGGCAGATCCCACGTAGAGTGATAATCGATGATATGCGAAGCACGCATGAGAAATGTTGATATGTCACTTTAAAATCAGCACAACGTTACGAGGTGGAGGTAAATGATGCCGTACACGACTTCAGTGTCATGATAATCATGTTTGGATGTGTCGGTTACCTTCGTCGTCTATTCACGTCACGTGATGCCAAATTTAGTATGTGAACCTAGTGAAACGGCCGCGAGCACTCTATGAACGTGGTATGTTGCCATGTTCTTACAAGACACGCGTGTCATGATTATCATGCTTGCACCAGTCATATACCTTCGTCATCCATTGACGTCACGAAGCACCAAATATGATATATGTGGAGCTAGCAAAACGGCCGCGAGTGCATCATGAAGGGCCCAATATACTCCAACGTAACGTGGACGCGCGTGCACTCTGCATGGGCACAGCGACGCTATACGTTGACAAAACGTGAGAACTCCATAGTCTGACGCTATAGGCACGACCGGCGCGGCCCGACGGCAACCGGCGCGAAATGCGACATGCTGCATTTCGCACCGATGCGTCTCACCCAGACAACACTGCATCTCCCTCTTTTCGTGATGGAGGGACGCCGGACGCGCCGAAACCATAGAGAAAGAAGTGGCGTGACCCGACGAAGCGAACGCTGGTGAGCACGTGCACAACGTCACGTCGAAATGTATTGGCGCCTTTACTGTGGCATGTAGTCATGTTCTCACATGAGACGCATCTCATGATTATCATGTTTGCACCAGTCACATACCTTTCTCATCCATTGGTCTCACGTCATACCAAATTTGGCATATGTGAAGCTAGCGAAACGGCCACGAGGGCATCATGAGTGTGACATTAAGTAATGTTGTTACATGACACGCATGTCGTGATTATCATGTTTGTATGTGTCATTTACCCATGTCGTCTGTTCGCGTCGTGTATTAGCAAGTTTGGTACATGTGAAGCTAGCGGAATGGCCGCGAGTGCATGTAGCATGTAGTTATGTTGCTAGATGACACGCATCTCATGATTATCATGTTGGCACCTGTCACATACCTTCGTCATCTATTCACGTGTCGTAACACCAAATTTGGTATATGGGACGCTAGCGAAACGCCCTCGAGCGCGTCATGAGCTTGGCATGTAGTCATGTTGTTACATGACACGCATGTCATGATTTTCATGTTATGGTCTGTCGCTTGTGTTCGCCGTGCAATCACCAGTTTTGCAACATGCCATGTTTACGAAACCACCTCAAGAGAGGCAGGACCATGAAATGTAAATCATAACATTCATGACATACATGTCATAATTTTCATATCATGACTAGTCAAGTATGTTTTTCATACAGTCATGTTATGCCATAACAAGTTTGGTATTGATACCATTATCAAAAAGAGGAGAGCTAAATGCCGTAGGCGGCTAGATAGATAGATAGATAGATAGATAGATAGATAGATAGATAGATAGATAGATAGATAGATAGATAGATAGATAGATAGATAGATAGATAGACGCAATGTCGCCGAAGTTTGCTAAGAAATGCTTCGCATTTAAAACGCTCGGGACCGGCGCACCGGCGAGGATTGCACTTTTCTCTGTTCGCTCAGCGGTGCCTGGTTGATTTCTTTTTTTTTTTTTGCGTGCGAAGACTTCGCCACGAAATTTGTTACTCGCATCCATCGACATGGTCGCCCGAGTTTTGCGTGGTTCGATGGAATGCTGCCACGTCGCACGTGATCGTGATCCGATCGGCTCGTCGTGAACGCGCTCACGGCGTAATTTTTGTCGACACGGCTTCGTCAGGTGTGAGGCCCACGGGACGGCTCTACGCTCTCCCGAGTGGAGTAACAAGTACTCAAAATCGTTTACTACTTTTTCTAAACACAGCTTTGCTTGAAAAGGTGAAATGAGGACTCGGTTTTAATGCCGCTTTTTCCTCATCTCTTTCATTCCATGTGCAGTTTCCGGCTGTCGTTCAGAGTATTCCGCCAGTGTAGCACAGAAAGCCGCACACGTTTCTAGTTAATTTGTCCTTCTGGTTCCTTTCTTTTTTGGTAGAAAACATACAGCATTAAGAGTGTGGAACTGGGTATGTGTCTCTATATAGAAATGTGAACCTTCTTAGCCAGTGGCCCGTAATGATTGTGCATCACTGAGTAGGACAAATGGAGTGCGAAAAGTTTAGCTAAGTTAGAACCGCTTTACTTTTGTGGTTGGAAAAGAGAGGCACAACAGCAGTTACTGCGTAGGCCTTTGATGTGGGCTCCCTTTCAAAAGCCATCTCGTCACTTCCTGGCTATTTCGTTTTACATCTGCGAAAAAGTGAATATTGCAAACGACTTGTTATGGATACAACGTTCTCTTCGCTAAGCAGGCCTCCAAAATTATGGGCACTATTCCTTCGAAAACCGGCAGAACACATTAGCTTAACGCAAATGAATGGTAGCCTTACGCAAGAGAGAGGCAAAATAATGGAGCTTGTTTGTTGCAAGGCACCATTACGTAGCGAAAGCTTCGCGAGACCTAAATATATCAGAAAGGAGATGAAAACATTAAGCCCTTAAGCCGAGACGTGTGTGTGTGTTTTCTCTCATATCTGCCACGCCTCTTCTCAACGTTCCACGCCTGCGCTGACCTGATTGCAAGCCCGGCTATTATTAGCAAGGTGTGGTCGTGGCTTCCTCGAAGCCACCGGCAGAACTAGCAAGAAGGGACGCCGACATCTTTAATGGCTATACTAACTGCCGTACTTTCTTGAACATAAGTTGAGCGACAACAATATCCACAAAAACGAAAATATTGTATAAGTGCTGCGCTTGCTCCCAAATAACGGGAAAAAATACAGGGACAAGGAATAGCACAGGCCTTGCGCTTTGTCATGTTGTGTTCTCTCACTTTGCAGCTTGTGGAGCACAACGCTGTTTCGGTATTAGCCAAACACGCGCTGATTGCTCGAAAATCTTTGTTCTCGTGGCTATTGATTGCTACCTCATCCCTTTCCAAAATTAAAACGTATTAAAAAACTTCTTCATACTAACCGCCAGTTTTTTGGCCCTTTCCCGTGGTGGGTGGGAGCCATATATCAAGGAACCAACAAGGAACAAGCAAGCTAGCAAGCTTCTCCCACCATCCAGTTGCTTCCGACGTCGACGGCCACACCCCAGTGTCTGGAACAATCTTCTGCGGTAGGTGTTTTGGTGAAGTGCATTGGAACTGTGCTTTTCGCTACCATCACAGGTATCATTGACGTCGACTTACGCCAAGGAAGGAAACGCCGGACAAACGCCGGCGAAAAAAAAAAAAAATCTGTGTGTAGCTCGGCCTTCGTGTTGCTACTGCGTGTTGTACGAACAGCTGTGGAACAGCTCCAACGGAATGCTACAGTCGCGCAGAAGCAAGGGGGGCTCGTATACGTGCCCAGACACATGAAGAATGTCCCGCTGCGCGTGCAAGAAACGCTGCAGCTCAATGCACATTCCATCGTGTTCACTGCATTTCGTATATGGTTCCTAAATATCCTAGCCTTACTTCGTGTAACAGTCCGATGTCTTGCTACCGTATTCATTGCTTCAGCCTTGCGCTGACGCTGTCACTTTTTTCTACATGTGCTCAATACTAGACAATTATCTATAAATAAGCAATTAATTTCATTCTAAGCTTTCGAAATACTTTATGTAGCAAGACTTCATTACATTCTCTTGCGCAGAAGTTCTTTTTTGTTTCTTGCCAGTGTCAAGCTGTCGACAGTTCGAATTAGTTTGCACACGTGTCGAATGATTGATATGTGGGGTTTTGACGTCCCAAAACCACCATATGATTATGAGAAACGCCGTAGTAGAGGGCTCCGGGAATTTTGACCACCTGGGGTTCTTTAACGTGCACCCAAATCTGAGCACACGGGCCTGCAACGTTTCCGCCTCCATCGGAAATGCAGTCACCGCAGCCGGGATTCGATCCCGTGACCTGCGGGTCAGCAGCCGAGTACCTTAGCCACTCTGTTTATGAACATTATTCCGTGAGTGTGTTCACACTGATTGCATATTTATTGATCTTTATCTTTATTGTACTTTCGCTTCCTTTCTTCCGAATTGTTAAGGAGAAATCATTTCGTGGTTTTAGCAAACCTCCGTGTCGGTCTATCTCTTTAGGTTGTGTTCTATATGCACTGCCTTTTGTATTGCTTTTAAATCGATAGCATTAAAGAGCTCTTTCACAGAAACTCCGACGTCTGCGTCAGTGTCGGCGCCGGCATCATTAATTGCTACCAAAAAATCGAGAAAGATGAAAATAGAATTAAGTATTAAAAAAATCTGGGTCCAAGTGAGGATCTAACCTGGGCCGCATGCGTAGCAAGGATATGATACTAACTTCCTCTGCTTAGAAAAGCAGCGAAAAATAACTTTCGTGCCTTAAAACCCATGCGCCCTATATACAGGTTTCACAATACAACATGTAATATCACAATAATATTGCGTGCTACAAGCGTACATTGCCATCGGACATCAGGACATGTGATTAAGATAACGACTGTGTGGTTTAAAAATGGGCACCCATTGCAAAAGGCTTGCACGTTACTGCGCGTATTCCCCATAGACCATGTAGTGGCGCACATAAAACTCGAAAACATTTCACACGCATAATTGTTCGTGGTTTTTATCAATTCCAATAAATTTATCCAATAAAATTTCGATATTTTTTTATCGATTCCGATAAATATGTGACATCAAATTGCGAAACACTTTCTGGCATCAAGGACGCACAACTCTGACCATCATCATCATCATCAGCAACAACAGCCAGACTACGGCCAGTAGAGGAGAAGGGCGTCTATGTTCCCGCTATTCAACTCGGTGCTTATTGCTGCTGCCACTTTATACCTGCATGCTTCCTAATCCCATATGCCACCTAACTTTCTGTCTCTCCTTCACCCGCTTGCCTTCTCTTGAAATCCAGCCTGTGATCCTTAGTGACTATCGGTTATTTTGCCTTCGCGCTACGTGTCCTGCCCATGACCATTTCTTCTGCTCAATTTCAACTATGACGTCCTTAACGCCCGTTTTTTTTCGATACATTCTGCTCTTTTCTTGTCCCTTATGATTACACCCATAATTTTCCTTTTCATTGCTCGCTGCGTCATCCTCCACTTAGATTGAACCCTTTTGTGATCCTCCAGGTATCTGCTCCGTAGTTAAATACCGGTAAGATGCAGCTGTTATATACCTTCCTCTAGAAGGTTAGGGATAGACAACAATTCAAAATTTGAGAATGCTTGCCGAATATCATTCACCCCATTCTTATTCTTCTAGTTACTTCAACCTGGTGGTTCAGGTCTACGGTCACTACCTAAGTAGGCGTGCTCTTTTACAATTTCGAGTGCACTGCTACCTAACTGGAAGCGCTGTTCTATTCCAATGTTTTTGTAGATAACTTTGGTTTTCTGCAGATTATTTCAAAGACCTACCTTTGTGCTCTCCTTGTCTAATTCAGTCAGGAATTACATTTCGTCCCCTGAGTTATTCAGCAATGCAATGCCATCGGTGAAGCGAACGTTACTATGGTATTCTCCACTAACTCTTCCAAACTCCCTAACTATTCCCATTCTGGGCCTCTGAAGAGCTCCTGTAAGCACGCGGTGAATAGCATTGTGGTGATTGTATCCCCTTGTCTTACATCCTTCTCTATTGGTATTCTGTCGCTTTATTTATGGAGCACTAAGGTGGCAGTTAATTCACTCTAGATATCTCCCAAGATGTTTATATATGCTTAGTCGAAGCCTTGATTCCACATTGTCTGCATGACTGCTTACATCTCTACTGAATCAAATGCCTTCTCGTAATCGACGCAGGCTATGTACAGTGGTTGAGTGTGTACTAAGTGTTTCTCTATCACCTGGTTGATAGTAGGAATGTGGTCCATTGTTTAATAGCCTGTACAAATTTCTACTTGATCCTTTGGTTGATTGAATTCTAACGTTGTCTTAATTCTGTTAGCAATTATCTTTGTACATAACTTGCATACGATGAAGAGCAAGCTGATCGGCCTGTAATTCTTGCAGTCCTTGTCGTCTCCTTTCTTATGAATTAGGATGACGTTAGCACTCTTCCAAGATTCTGGTTCCTTCCCCGTCAGGAGACACTTCGTAAACAGGGTGGCCAGCATTTCTAACACAATCTGTCATCCGTCTTTCAGCAGATCTGATGTTATCTGATCATCACCAGTAGGCTTGCTTCTTTGCATACCCTCCAAAGCTTTCTTGACTTTTGTCATTACTGGTAAGATGTCATCTCGGGTACGGCTAGGCTATGTGTTCGTGGTTGTCCCGGCTACTGTACAGATTTCTGTGAAACTCATCCGCTACTTTAACTATCCTATTCATATTGGTAGCTACTTTGATTTCCTTGTCATTTAATTTGTGCATCTGGTTTCTGTCTATCGCAAGTTTCCTCTTCCCCGCTTCGACGCTTTCTCCTTTCTCTAGAACATATTCAATTCTGTTCATGTTATACCTTCATACATCGGATACCTTACGCTTATTAATCAACTTCGAAAGCTATGTCAGTTCTATTTTGTCCATTGTGTTTGAGGCTTGCTTTGTCGTTTCTTAATAGGATTCTTCGTCACTTGGGACGGCTTGCTAGTGTACTGTCTAACTACCATATCTCTAACTTTCACCACACACTCTGTAATGATACCCGTAAGATTGTCATTTATTGCGTCAATGCTGAGGCCGGTTTCCTCGATAAGAACCGAGTATATACCTGCTCTGAAGCTAGACTCTGAATTTTTGTACTTTCCTTCTCAGTGCTAGATCATTGATTGGCTTCTTGTGTATCAGTTTCTGTCGTTCTTTCTTTGAACTAGGTGAATATGAGACCTTACCATTCTATGGTTCCGGCATCGTACCTTGGCAAGCACTCCCACATACTTCCCGATGCTTGTTCTAACTTTCACCATTAGGGCTTCCCTATTTCCTCTAAGGGTTTGCTAGTTTTCGGTAGAATGTATTCATGATCCGTGAATTATTGCGTTCTGTGTCTCTACTAATAGCTTCCCTCTGGCATTTCTATACCGATGCCATAATACCCTACTGCCTGGTCGCCAGCCTGCTTGTTCCCTATCTCGGCATTGAAGCCACCCATCAGTATCATATTTTGGGATTTAGGGGCGAAGCTCCTTTAGGCGTGGGTCGGTCATCCGCAATGTATGTAGTACGTAGCCACCCAGTTCTAGGATTGACCGCTAGGTGATAGTTGTTAGTGGAATAAAACAACGCAAATGTTATAAAACAGATAGCATCCGTGAACTTTTATGGTGAACAACCAAAAGAAAATGTTATACTTACGCTAGGGACTGCTTTCATTTTGAGGGGCGAAGCTCCTGAAGCCGTGGGTCATGCGTCCGCGATGTATGTATGTATGTATGTATGTATGTATGTATGTATGTATGTATGTATGTATGTATGTATGTATGTATGTATGTATGTATGTATGTATGTATGTATGTATGTATGTATGTATGTATGTATGTATGTATGTATGTATGTATGTATGTATGTATGTATGTATGTATGTATTGTAACGGGGTTTATTTGCAGCGCAGAACGCAGAAAGCGAAGCAGTCAGCAGCGTCCGGCCAAGCGCAGCAAGCACGAGCTTATGCTGATGGCGATGCCCCTGATGCGCCGAGAAATGCCGCTGAAGCTCCTCTTCTTCACTACAGTATGTATGTATGTATGTATGTATGTATGTATGTATGTATGTATGTATGTATGTATGTATGTATGTATGTATGTATGTATGTATGTATGTATGTATGTATGTATGTATGTATGTATGTATGTATGTATGTATGTAGTAATAGTAGTAAATAGCCACCTCTCGTTTAGTTGCTGAAGTGTCAACTAGATGGCGGTATTTGGAGTGTTCGCTAGATGAATGGACGGACAGACGCACAGACGGATAGACACGCTCGCGAACTGACGGTGAGACAGACAGCTGTTAGATGGACGGCCGGATGGAAGGCAAGACAGACAGATGCACGGATGGACAGACGCACGTACGGATGAACGGATGTACGAAGGACGAACGGACGCACGGACGGATACATGGACGGACGGATGGGCGCAAGGATGGATGGTCGCAAAGATGGACGCATGGACGGATGCATGGACGTACGGACGGATGGATGGACACATAGATGTACGCAAAGATGAGCGTACCGATGGACAGATGGACGCAAGGACGGACGCATGGATGGATAGGAGCAAGAACAAACGGACGAGCAGAAGCGCGGACAGACTGATGGACGCTTCGCCCCACTTATCATAATTCACTCCATCGATATGCTATTATTTTTTACCTTACTCATTGCCGATTCCACGTCATTATCGAGGCTTTTAACAATACATCATCATCGCTGGATGTAGGAGCATAGGGCTGTACCACCTTCATCTTGTATCTCTTAGTAAGTTTATTTACGATACCTGCCACCCTTTAATTAATGTTGATTGATTGATTTGTGGGGTTTAACGTCCCAAAACCACCATTTGATTATGAGAGACGCCGTAATGGAAGACTCCGGAAATTTTGACCACCTGGGGTTCTTTAACGTGCTCCCAAATCTGAGTACACGGACCTACAACATTTCCGCCTCCATCGGAAATGCAGCCGCCGCAGCCGGGAATCGAACCCGCGACTTGCGGGTCAGCAGCCGAGTACCTTAGCCACTAGACCACTGCGGCGGGGCACCCTTTAATTAATGCTATAGTATTAATCTATGTTACCAGCTATTTTCTCTGAATAAGAACCCTCACCCCCCGTTCATTTCTGTCAGCCAAGCCATGATATCAATGGACGTGCCCGTTCTGTAACACTTGCATATATGTCTCATCTGTCCTCCTAACCTAACTGAGCCACATTACACCGCATTTAACAGCCTCTAGTTCTTCAAATAGCACAGCCAGACTTGCCTCACTAAATAAGCTTTTAGAGTTCAATGTTGCGAACTTCAGGTTCTAATAGTTGCCTGCCCGGACCCAGATATTCTTAGCACGACTCTGTTAAATACAACTAAATAGAAACACAGAGTTAGGTTATCTAGTAGGCGTATGTCCCCAGAGACCGTGAAATGCGGCCCAGGCAACGTAAACAAACAGCGTCAAGTTATTCGTCGTTGCTTGTACCTTCCTTGAGTCGCAATTTTTTCAGCTGGAATGAGACAGGTACGTATTAAGTTGGCCGACGCCGTCTAGACGAAGTCATTTACATAATGTGTACACAAGGGAGGGGCTGCGCGCAGCAAGAACATAACAAGGAACTCTCACTGAGGAACTGTCAGTGGCCGTGCTGCTCTTTTCTTTTTCTTCCCTACCATTTAGTTATCGGCCGACTGCCGGCAGACCACGTTCAGAGCAGTGGCGGCACACGTCATTCTTTTTCTCAGTGAAGCAACGTGGCTTAGTCACGCCCCTCCTGTCTCGTCCGAGTCTCTCCCGGACATAACCCTCCGACTCTGGCTGACGTCAGAGTTGACTTCGCAGATTCTCGCGACTGATTGGCGAGCTGCTGTCTAAGTGCGTATACCTTGTGGCGGGGCACGTAGCTCCTTCCGGCGCCCTTGGCAAAATTTATTTGGAATAGTTAAGCAGAACACAGACCTCCTGTTACAAAGCCATCAGAGATAATTTGCCCATATTTGTTTCTAATAACCACACCGTAAACCTATCTTCGTGCCCGCCTCCCCCCCCCCTTCCCCGCCAGACAAGTACTTTCTTATAGAACAACAAGTTCTCTCTTATAAAGAGAACTGTTGTTCCACGTACAAACGACTATAGCATTTGCCCCATTGTGCTGTCTCGGCAAGGTCGCAGCAATGGCGGTGGCTTTACGATGAACACGTTTTGCTATCGGCCACGAACACGATAACCGCTCTTACTGCTTATCGCTGTCATGAACCGGTGCGAGGGAAGCGTGTCGTTCGTACGCGGAACGTTAGAGGGCACTAGAATCATCGTGCGCACTGACGCGCAAGTGGGTTTGTCACGTGGTATTTTTTGTATTTCACCGGTATTTGTAATTAGCGGAAAACACTAATACTTAACAGATATCAAGTTCAAAACTGCCAAAACGGACGTTTTGCAAACCGATCTACAGCTTACTCATTAAAATTTTTTTATCCATCTTCGTTCCTTTAAAGGTTAATTAATTAAAAGAGATCTAATCAAACAATATTTGAGAACACAAACAATAGTGTGAAAACTCCAGGCAACGGTGAACTACATGCATTTGAACGCGTCGTAATCACGTGTTCTGGAATATTTTAAAACTCTGGCTAAAGTTACGTGGGGCACTCTGTATAAGGTCAAAATGCAACTGTTAAGTCAAATGCCAGCTATAGCCGGTGCAGCATTTCGAATAAATTAAGTGGGACGTAGTTAACATTCATGTGCGTGGAAGTAAATTTACGTTAACCTGCACAAGCAGTTATAATTTAATCGAAGCTCTAGATTAAAGAGTTTCCCGCATCTAGGGAGCTGCATCTCGGGAGTTGCTTTGAATGGTTGAATTCAATCAATCAATTAATCAATCAATCAACTGATCACTCACTCAATCAATCGGGGCACTTGAAATCTATTGGACCTTTCATTGTGTAGAGCGTTAAGTTTGTGCTGAATTCTTACGTGATTATTTAAAGAAAAGAAGATAAAAGTGAGCCCCGTAACTGTCTGCACCAGAGTGCGACACCTCAACAGTAGCTCACGAGGGATGGTGGTAAGGAGGAATTAAAAGGATATGATTAAAGGTATAGAGATAGAGAGGGGGAAGGAGAGGGCATAGCGCAGGGACAGCGACATCCAGAAGCAAGGAGAAGATAGGAAAAATGGACACGGACGCAGGATTCTGAGGACGGGGCACCACTCAGCGAGAGCTCTTGTCGACGGCAGGAGATGGCGTAGGGCGAGCCAGTCGGCCAGAGCTGCGCTGTCATCTGAGATGGCGGGGGCACAACCGGTCGGCACGAAATCCAGAGAGTTAGACGTCGAATTTAAAAGTATCCAAGCGACCAGACACAAGTGTTGAGCAAGTTTTCCATGTTCCTTTTTTTTGTAGCACAGCCGTCAGAAGTTTACGGAACGTACTCACGAAAGCATCTTAGGTGAGCGTCATCGTAAGAGTCTATTTCAGCCAATCACAATACAGGCGAGTGAGGAAAGAAATAAGCGAAGGACAGGGAGGTCAGCCAGATCAATCTTAGACCAGCTGGCTACCTTGTGATGGGGAAGGGGCCGGTTCTTGCTTGATTACAATCCATAATGTACCATTAGGGAACCCGGCAGACCAATGACAAGACACAGCTTCGAAAGAAGTATTTCGTGTATTCGGCCCCAGCTTATCTGAACAACTGCTCGAACACAAAGAAGCCGAAACGGTCCATGCTTGTTAACCCCATCCCATCGTTTTTAGTGCGCGTTGTTACCTTAATATCAGCAGGCAGAAAGAACGTTGTGCCTTACCGAGGCTCAGATGCAGGTTGGGAAAGCTCTGCATGAAGAAGAGGAGGATGACGCATCCCAGAACAATGCCGGTCTTCACCAACAGAGCGGGCTTACGAATCTTGTACTGAAAGAAAATACAATGAAAAAGAATGAAAGGGGGCATCATGCGTTGCACAAGCGTTTAAGACACGTTGATAATTAACCCACAATTTAGCGTATTACTGAGCGAAGAAACGCAGCCGTTTGGGACACCGTATGTATGTGAGGGCCGGCGTATAAGTACATCGCGTTCTTCACAGTGCAGTGCGTGAAAATAACAACATAAATTTTTGAATCAGGGAACAGTGCGGTAAAAACAAAGGTGAGGCAGAGGAACAAACACCATACAAAGCACTGTAACTTCGCTGATACGCTTAGAAATGCTACGCCGTTAGGTCTAACGTTGTTGTTGAAGTAATAACATGCCTATTGTGGAGTGTCGGTTCACTTGTGAATCCAATGTCTCTCCTGGCATTCTACGGCTATAGTAGAAATCATAAAGTTATTCAAGCCTCGATGTATTTTTCTATACAGTTGATTTCGGTCTTCTCTACAGTGATTAAGGGACCAACAGCACTATGCATATTTCCTCCGCCACACACACACAATAAGGAAAAAAGAATAATCGTTTTTCTTTCTTTCTTTCTTTGCTTCTTCTTTCCTTGCTTTATCTTTCTTGCTTTCTCTATTTCTTTCTGCCTTTCTTTCTTTCTTTCTTTCTCGTTGCACAACAATCTCTCCAAAATGTTTCTTTCCTCCGAACCTGGAATCGCATCTTCATCTTTGTGCTGAGCAGTGCAACACTTCACAAAAGCTTCACTTACTAAAACCAAGTAAGCGAAATGGGTTGCGAGTCTTGCTACATAATAATTCCCATAGATTATGTTTGTATATAAACTAAAAGGAATAGTAAGAGTCGATGTAGACGCCCACCCTCGTTTCCTGGGCCGTGATGTCCAAGCGCCCCATTTGCATACAAAGACGCGGCTTGACTAAGTCGTAAACAAGAGACTGCTGCTAGGCGTGGCGATGCATATTGTTGTCTGCAAAAATAAACGAAGAAACAAAAATGGTACATAGATCCCCCGTACAGTGGGAATAAATGATATGCGAAGCACGAATGAGGAAGGTTCAATGGTCACATTAATATCAGCACATCGTAATGAGGCGGACGTAAATTATGCCATACATTATTTCTGTGTCATGATTGTCATGTTTGCGCAATTGTGCTTTCATCCATTCACGTCACATAATGATTAATTTGGTACATGCGAAGCTAGCGAAACGGCCGTGAGCGCGCTATGAGCGTATCATGTAGTCATGTTTTACGTGGCACGCATGTCATGATTATCATGTCTGGACGTGCCGTTTACCTTTGTCGTCTATTCACGTCCCGTGATGCCGAATTCGGTATATGTGGAGCTAGCGAAACGGCCGCAAGCGTGCTATGAGCATGGCATGTATAATCATGTTTTTACATGGCACGCATCTCATGACTATATCATGTTTGCACCAGTCATATACCTTCGTCATCTATTCACGTCCTATAATGCCAAATGTGGTATATGTGAAACTATCGAAACGTCCGCGAGCGTGCTATGAGCGTGGCGATGATTGATTTGATTGATTTGTGGGGTTTAACGTCCCAAAACCCCCATATGATTATGAGAGACGCCGTAGGGGAGGGCTCCGGAAATTTTGACCACATGGGGTTCTTTAACGTGCACCCTATGAGCGTGGCGTGTAGTCATGACCTACATGAAATGCATCTCATGATTTCCACGTTAGGGCCTCTCACTTATATTCGCCATACAGTCATGTCATACCATACCAGTTTTGCAATATGCCATGAGAACTAAACCACCAGAAGAGAAGCAAGACCATGAAATGTAAATGATGGCATTCATGACATACATGTCATGATTTTCATATTATGGCTAGTCACTTGTGCTCGTCATACAGTCATGTTATGTCATATCAATTTTGGTATAGACACGATTTTTGAAACGGCCAGGATAACTAAATGTCGTAGTTGGCTAGATAGATAGATATATAAACAGAGACGGTCAAAGTCGCCGACTCAGTTCGCTAAGAAATGCCTCGCATTTAAAATTATTCGTCACAATTTGCCCGAGAAATGTTAGAAGCGCATTGTAAGCACAAACCGGGGTCATTGGCCTTATCGCAACATGAAATGTCCTTCCTGAATCAGGTGAACCACCTCTGAAAGTTTGGTCTGTCGCGTTGCGATGGTGATGTTATCCTGACGTCACGTTCGGGTGTTTTTGTATGCTTGTGGAAGTCTACATATTTGAAGAAATTCGAAAAAGAAACAACTCAGTCGGAAATTAGAGCTCCATCTACCAGTGTCGGTCTGCTTGGGCGTTTTTTTTTTTCCGGTAATGCACTACACCGTATTATTTAAAGCAGCGTATTATTTAAAGACGTTTGTCCGGAAGCTACAGGAGAAGTGGTTTGTTTGCTTTTTCCTGCCTTTGTGCATCTTGGCAAGATTCTCACGTGGCGGCGATTGCGTCACTTTTAGTATGTTTCGTTTTTATGCTTATAATAAACTTGTCGGTTGCGAGTGTGCGTTGTAAGTGGTTTCTTATCCTGCGCTCTAGCAGTTCAAGCACGGCGAACCAACTCGCCAAATCTTCAGCGCTTGCGTTTCTGCACCTCTCCCAGTTTTTGCACGGCCTCCGTGATCGGTTCGTATTTCACCCACGACGACACCATGTTATGACGTCATCGTGTGACGTCATTCCACGTTAAATGTATTTTGCATGGAATGACTTGCATGGAATGCATGGAATGTATTTTGATAGAATGATTTTGCATGTGTTGAAGGCACCGACGCGCAGCGCTGACGGTACGTTTTTCGCATTTGACGAGGTACTTAAGGCTCTCGTCTTAACATCGTCCTCGTTAAGCACAGGCGCTCAAGGAAGACACCAGGGCGGGGCGCACAGCGCAAAGGGACGCTTGAATGAATCATGCAAGTCTCGAAGCCCGGGATGAAGCCGTCTCCTTGTATTGCCTTCGCCGTAGCACCGGAGCGACCTGCCGCATCGTTTGTCGACCCGTGCGGCGGAATGCATTTGTGCAGCGCCAGCCAGAGGTAACACAACAGCGGTGCTCCCTTGCTCCATCCCACCAAACAAACAAACGGAAATAGTAACGATGCGGCCTCGGGAGACGCACCTTTAGTGTATTCCCGCCGCTGCGGCGGCGGCGCTGAGCGAACCCAGTGCACGCACTTGCTTATGTTTGCGGGCCGTTGAACCCAAACAGCAACGCAGCGACGGCGTACAGAGGCGGCGTTGCGTGCGACTGGAGCCGGGCTGATGTTGTTTGCGTGCGCGCGAGACGGCCACGAGTGAGGGAAAAGGGTTATCACGTTGCTCCCGGCCGCCGCAGCTCTCAGGGAGATTAGCGAGGAAGTTAGCTCGCCTGTTGCGCTATGCGCGATTCCGCACGCAGCCACTCAAGGCTCCGTTAACAACGGCATGGCTGCGGGCTTCCCATGTGGCTCGCCGTGAACGTGCCAGCCGTTCTTACGACGCCCACACTGAATGCATTCGCTGTGCAATCGTGACATTTTTTTTTCTTTTCTTTTCTCTCACGACGTTTACGAGAATCCACCCGCCTCAAAGGGGTACGCTGACCCAAAAAGGTTTTTTTTTTCCTTCGTGAAATGGAATGCAAGCCCCTTCAGAGCACACAGAATGTACTGGCAAGTGTGGGTGCAACCCGATAAATCAGTTGAAATATGTTTTTTTAGAAGAAGCTATCGGTACCTACTGTACTCTAACGTCACGCCACGATGTGAGCTTCCTGTCGCATGCTAGACATCGCGACGTTTCCACAGCCACTCCACTTCGTGGCTCCTTTGGCGATTCAATAAACAATTGTATCGGGCCAGTTGGTAAGGATCCATCTTGCTAGGAAGCGCAGCCACTGTTACAAAGAACACAGAACACAAGCGCTTAAGATGGATCCTTTGGCGACTCACAAGCGGCGATGTTGACTATTTTGGTAGCTGACGTCATCACAAATAGCCATACGTGTAGGGTGGCTAGAATACAAAGGCGTGACCCTTATACAGATGCGCGAAGTCACCGGAATCCAGTCTCGCGCCAAATTAGTGGCGACGACAGTTGGCGAGGCATAAGAAAAATCTCCATTTATGTCAAAACGAGATATCTAATCGCTGTTTACTGGGTTGCACACCTGCTAAGAGCCATTCCTGCATTCAGGAGATTTGTATGGCAGCCAGAGGGGGGAGGGGTGGGGGGAGCTAGAAGTTCTGGCTTCTCCCGAAATTCGTATGGTGGGGATGTTTTACCGAGGAAAAATAATTAACGATAAGATATTTGTTTTTTCAAGATATTCAACAAGTACACCCCCCCTCCCCCACCTCCTCAAAAAAATTCGTGGCTATGGGCTTGATGGCAAAGTACAGTCAGCCTCGAAAATTGATGTCAGTGATCGTTTAACTGAAACTAATTATAGAGGTTGTTGCTATTCTCCTAGGAATATCATTTCTGTCAAGAACCCTAAATTCAAAATCTCGGTGCCTCTGAACGCACTGAATAAACGTTTATTACTATTGGCATAAAACCAAGTTTCTGTGTCATTGTCGAGGTTGGTGGCGTCGCAGCAGCTCTGCCATTCGCTGTAAGTTTTACGTACCTTCGCGCGACCAGTTAATTGCCATCCAGTGACTCCGACAACGGTTTCGGCGATTCAAGCATCATGCAAGACGACAAGTTTGCAAACCCAACGAAGGGTGCTAACTCGTCGGGATAATGTCTATAGCGATGGAGCTGGCTTGAGCGTGCCGCTCGACGAAAACTTTAAACTCACACTAAAATATTTTTAACGTGTGTCCTGCCTCCGGTATGTGAATAGCGTTAACCATGGAAGCCACGATGACGGAAAATGTCCCTTCCCTTTTGCGATGCCATAAAATATTGTCAGTACCCCTTAAGGCCACAACGGTGAGACTATAAATCAAGTATATGCGGATAAATTAGTGCTGAGAACGCTGTGTTATGAAAAAAAAAACAAAGGCCAAAGTGTGATCTGCGAATTTCACGCAAGAACTTCGACCCCTTAATGCTTTTGTGGCATCAAATATTTTAATTATTTTATTCTAACATATAATAGACAAGATGGTTCACTACAATTTTCTGAAACTGTACCAAGTCATCAGCTCCCTTATAACGCAATATGAAAAATTTTTACCTGTGCCGAGTTTGCAGGCTCTAGCAGAGGCCGTTGAAATCAATGACGTCATGGTATGTTACGGCAGGGACCTCGAAGTGTCGTCGACGCGAAAATATTTTTAGCTCCTGCTCCCTTACCAACCTTTTTTTTCTCGTGTTGGTTATGCGTTGTTTTACGGTATGAAAAGGTGATTTACTAAAATAGAGAAAGATGGCTTTCCTGACTGCCTTCGACAGCATGACGGTAGAGGGGTCAGAAAACGTCTTGGAAGAAAAAGAGCAAGATCAGTCACCACACCTGGTGTGTACATATTCTGCTTTCAAGAAAAAAGGAAGGCGTAAAAGAAGGTGGCAAGCATGAATAATTGCGATGAGGCTAAGGACCCACCCTGATAGGATACACTACATACATACATACATACATACATACATACATACATACATACATACATACATACATACATACATACATACATACATACATACATACATACATACATACATACATTTAAGGTGTCGCTATACAGAACGTTGATTTCAAGATTGCATTATGTTCATTATGACCATTCCATTTCGTAAAGTGTCCACAGAACAATACGCTATGCAATTCGGCAATAACAGCGCGAGAAATGAAAGAAGCACCTGCTACGAGTTCAGCGCAACCTTGGCATATCGCTCGCCAAGTCACGGCATCATAAGACTATAGAGCATGACAAAAACGGGGGTCATTGCCTTCAACCCTGGGAGTGAGAGAGAAACGAAGCGCGTGAAAGAGAGGGAAGGGGGTAATTAGGAAATTTGGAGTCAAGAAGCGCGAATTTGAAAACTTCGCATGAAGGCACATGGGTCGCTTCCCGTGGTCTCATACGCGAAGTGCTAAGCGGAAGCGCATCGCAACGATACCTTCTTTAATCGCGCACGGGCGCGCGAGAGAGGGGATGCCCCGAAACGCATTTGTGCGAGCCCTCTCAATTAAAATTTCAACCCGCCCAGTAGCACTTGTGAGGCTATCTCGAGCGTTCGAGAAATCCCGAGAAAAGAGTGGGAACCGAGCGCGCAGTCGTGAACCGTTACCCTCGCCCGTCTTCCTTCTGCCTTTTCACGTCCTCCCCTCTTCTGTTTATTTTGTGTCACCCCGTCCGCGTGAGAGAGAGAGGTTAAGGAAAGGTTGATCTGCACTCCCACGCCCTGCACTCCGGCATCGCGTTGCACACGCTGCGTCACGCGAACTGCACTGCTGCACTGCGATGGCGGCGATTTTAGGGTCACGTGTGAACGGCGGCGCTATCGCGGGGTTTCCGGACAACCAGGCACGCACCGCGGTCGTTTCGTCCGGACACGAGGGCCGTTCTATTCTTCGAGCGGCTCTCCGCGATTTCCTCGTCCCGCGCAGCTGGAATAGCGCGCTGCACTGCCCAGAATAACTTTGCAGCGCGGCAGCCCGAGCCACGCCACCGCGTTCGCAGACCTGCTGCCGCGAGGAAGGACCGTGCGGCGGCGGCGGTGCGCTGGAGCAAGGAGGAAAGAACGTCAGCGCTGCGAGAGTGCGTCGCCCTCTAGGGTGAGAATGGTGCAGCAACTGCTGGCTATCAATGAGACGGCGACGCAAGAGGAAAGCCATATTTATGGACATCGTAACACGCAGACACATAGTCGTGCGTAACATGGAGGTGGAAAGTAGCCTAGCAAGATTTTTTTTTTTGAAGGGGAGAAGGGGGGTATGGTAGCCATAATGCGTTTGTATGTCTTTACACATCTATAAACATGCGAAATCTAAAGATTTCAGGAAGTCATGTATCGTTAGCGCGATTGAGCAAGGCATGACGAAGGGGTGCGATGGGAAGAAAAGCCACTATCTTTATTGTAGCAGTGCTTATATACCGAGCGAGACAAGAAAGGGTGCGTACCCTCACCGCACTATCGTATCAAAGGGGGCGGGTTTGACACGAGGCACATGCTGCGCAAGATATGATATATCCTCCTTGGTGTGACATCTTTGGATGGTATCACATCTTTGCAGTCGAGACGCAGATTCTTACGTCTGTTATGACCGTCATCAGTAGGCGCCATGCTGTCGCTGGGAAGCGTAGCCGGGCAGCGTTCCCACGCCTGGAACCCCAGTTTTCTCGGAACCAGCATCCAGAGCTGACGAGGGAGCGGCGCTCTTTCAATCCTCAAACAAGTAGCCGACTGGCCGGCTATGCCCGCCTATGCCCGCCAGGTATTGTCCCTGCTAGCCGGAGGATGAGACGTCGTGTCGCCACGACGCTGTAAGCCGTTCCAGAGAGGACAACAAAGACAGCGTCTTCCTTGGAAGAAACCGCGACCGCGGCCACAAATTGCTCTGCTAATTGAGCGGACAAATCGGCGGACCGTTTGATGTCTGCTGTCAGGAGCGTGGGACCCCTCGACCAGCGACACACACGACGAGGAAGAGCCCCTCTGGCGCCACCTTTCAGTGCAGTGATCACGACTCAATATTGGATGTTCACGTGGGCCGTGCATGCTCGTACCCCTCGCCTGTTGTGTGTGTGTGATTGGCGTTCCCCTCAAGGAGAAGCCCGACAGGGCTTATAACGACGCCGCAGAATGCAGGACGTCGCTCTGAACCATGTGACGGTTCAACCACCACGTTCGTGGTTTGTGAACTCCTAACCTTTCATGCTGTAAATAATTGTAAATAGTGCCATAAACCTGTTTGTTTTTTCGTATCCCCACCTTGTAAGCGCTCGTTTCCTCAACCCGAAGCTACACCACGCTACCACAAGAGACCGGGTTTTGTTTTCGAATCCTCCAGCGACCTTCCTTCCGACCCGCAACAACTGGTTGGCAGAGGTGGGATACGACTCAGCACCCCGAGCCGCAACGACTGGTGATCAGCGGTGGGATGCGACTCAGCACCCCGATCACCACACGTCTCAAATTTTCGTACCAACTTTCTAACCGCAAATTTGCTCTGAACCCTGACCCCTACCTTACACCACTAAGAACACGCCAGACTCGGCATTCACACGCACTTTCTTTAACACCATATTTTGCTCGTACTAACTTGTTCAAATTTTCCTTCTTTCCTCGTACCATTGAAGAGTGGAACGACTTGCCTGCAAACAGTTCACACACTCCCAATCTTATTTACGCTGAAATTTGAAGTTGTTTTTCTAACTATTACAACTATTTCCTCTTTTCCCTCCCCACTCTTTCCTTTTGTTGCTTTTGTATAAATATGTCACGCTTTCCACTTTTCACTCTCTTTATTGTTGATGTTGTTTTGAAATGTGTATGATAACTGTATTATCTTGCCCTTCCTGCTTTGGCCTCTGGCCAGCAGTATTTGTAAATAAATAAATAAATAATAAAGTATTGAACCCTCCCCCCCCCCCCCTCGAAGACCGCGTTGGCTACGCAGGTGGTGGGAAGGTTGCCGATTAAGCAAACCTTAACTCAGCGAAACCTTTAAGGTCACTTTTTTTAAAACGCGCAGCGTTATGGTTACGCTTTTCTAACGGCGGAGCTGTTATTGGTTGTCCTTTCATGTCCGGTATCCGTAAAAATATCACAAACGAGTATGTGCCACAGACATTGCGTAAATTCCACTGCTGACCACTAAATATGAAAACAAAAGTTGCCCCCCCCCCCACCCCCCGAAAAAAAAACGGCTTCGTGTTAAAGAAATATGTGCGACCTGTCGGAAGATTATCATCATAAACGTGTACGTGCCAAAAAAATTTCGTAAACCCCGCAACGCACAAAGATCCACTAACACAAACGAAAGCAACAGCAAGCCCAACAAATGGTGAGCGCAATTCATAATCGCAACACTGTCACGTGATGCTTTGTGGCTATAAAAGGTGGAGACTCTGCTCCCACCTAAAAGCTTAACCAAGAGTGTTGAATAAAGAGCAGTGATGGAACACATTGGAGAATAATGCTTGTTCAGAAACCCATGTATGAAGATGGTATATGATCAAGATGTAATAAAACTAAACCACCACCTCAAAGCTGAACGAAGAGTGTTTGATGAAGAGCATATGATGCAACATCTCCGAAAGACTAGCAAAACAAATAAATGAGTTAGCCTGAAAAAAGGACCCGGCTTGCTGTTTCACCAGTGCTCCCAAACAGGGGCTCGCTCAATCTTAGGGGTGATGCACTATATCATCATCAGCCTGGCTACGTCCACTGCAGGACAAAGGCCTCTCCCATGCTCCGCCAGTTAACCCGGTCCTGTGCTTGCTGCTGCCAATTTATACCCGCAAACTTCCTAATTTCATCTACCCACCTAACCTCCTATCTCCCCCTAACCCGCCTTCCTTCTCTAGGAATCCAGTTAGTGACTCTTAATGACCAGCGGTTATCCTGTCTACGCGCTACATGTTCGGCCCATGTCCATTTCCTCTTCTTTATTTCAACTATGATATCCTTAACCCCCGTTTGTCCCCTAATCCACTCCGCTCTCTTCTTGCTTCTCAAGGTTACACCTACCATTTTTCTTTCCGTTGCTCGCTGCGTCGTCCTCAATTTAAGCTGAACCCTCTTTGTGAGTCTCCAGGTTTCTGCTCCGTAGCTAAGTACCGGCAAGATACAGCTGTTATATACCTTCCTCTTGAGGGACAGTGGCAATCTACTTGTCATAATTTGAGAGTGCCTGCCGAATGTGCTCCACCCCATTCTTATTCTTCTAGTTACTTCAATCTCGTGGTTAGGCTCTGCGGTTATTACCTGCCCTAAGTAGACATAGTCTTTTACAACTTCAAGTGCACTATTACCTATCGCAAAGCGCTGCTCCTTTCCGAGGTTGTTGTACATTACTTTCGTTTTCTCCAGATTAATTTTAAGACCCACCTTTCTGCTCTCCTTGTCTAACTCCGTAATCATGAGTTGCAATTCGTCCCCCGAGTTACTCAGCAATGCAATGTCATCGGCGAAGCGCAGGTTACTAAGGTATTCTCCATTTACTCTTATCCCTAACTGTTCCCATTCTAGGCTTCTGAAAACCTCTTGTAAGCACGCGGTAAATAGCATTGGGGAGATTGTGTCCCCCTGCCTTACACCCTTCTTGATTGGTATTCTGTTGCTTTCTTTATGAAGCACTATGGTAGCAGTTGATCCCCTGTATATTTCTTCCAGAATGTTTATATATACTTCATCTATGCCCTGATTCCGCAGTGTCTGCATGACGGCTGATATTTCTACTGAATCAAACGCCTTCTCGTAATCTATGAAAGGCTATGTATAGTGGTTGGTTATACTCTGAGCATTTCTCTATTACCTGATTGATAGTATGAATGTGGTCAATTGTTGAGTAGCCTGTTCGAAATCCTGCTTGTTCCTTTCGTTGATTGAATTCTAATGTTTTCATTACTCTGTTAGCAATTACCTTTGTAAATAGCTTGTACACTACAGAGAGCAAGTTGATCGGCCTGTAATTCTTCAAGTCCTTGTCATCTCCTTTCTTATGTATTAAGATGATGTTAGCATTCTTCCAAGATTCTGGTACCCTTCCCGTCAGGAGACACCTCGTAAACAGGGTGGCTAGTTTTTCTAACACAATCTGTCCTCCATCTTTCAGCAGATCTGATGTTACCTGATCCTCACCAGCAGCTTTGCCTCTTTGCATGCTCTCCAAAGCTTTTCTGACTTCTTCTATCATTACTGGTGGTGTGTCATCTGGGTTACTGCTAGTTCTTATCGTATTAAGGTCGTGGTTGTCTCGGCTACTGTACAGGTTTCTGTAAAACTCCTCCGCTATTTTGACTATTCTATCCATATTGGTAGTTATTTTTGCCTTCTTTGTCCCTTAGTGCATACATCCGGCTTTTGCCTATCCCAAGTTTCCTCTTCACTGCTTTGAAGCTTCCTCCGTTTTTCAGAGCGTGTTCAATTCTCTCCATGTTATACTTTCTTACATCGCATACTTTACGTCTATTAATCAACTTCGAAAGCTCTGCCAGTTCTATTTCGTCTGTTGTACTTGACACTTTCATGATTTCACGCTTCTTAATTAGGTTCTTCGTTTCCTGGGAAAGCTTGCCAGTGTCCTGTCTAACTACCCTGCCTCCAACTTCCACTGCACACTCCGTAATGATACTCGTCAGATTATCATTCATTGTATCTACGCTAAGGTTGGTTTCCTCACTAAGAGCAGAGTACCTGTTCTGCAGCGACACTCTGAATTCCTGTACTTTCCCTCTCAGTGCTAGCTCATTGATTGGCTTCTTGCGTATCAGTTTCTGTCGTTCCTTCTTCAAGTCTAGGCGAATTCGAGACCGTACCATTCTATGGTCACTGCATCGTACCTTGCCAACCACTTCCACATCCTGCACGATTCCTGGGTGTGCAGTCATTATAAAGTCTATTCCGTTCTTTTTTCGCCATTAGGGCTCCTCCATGTCCACTTGCGGTTTTCTCGTTTTCGGTAGAAGGTATTCAAAATCCGTAAATTATTGCGTTCTGCGAATTCTACTAGTAGCTCTCCTCTGGCGTTTCTAGTGCCGATGCCATAATCTTCTACTGCCTGGTCTCCAGTCTGCTTCTTCCCCACCTTTGCATTAAAGTCGCCCATCACTATATATATATATATAGTATACTGCGTTTTTACCTTACTCATTGCCGATTCCACGTCTTCATAGAAGCTTTCAACTGAAGCGTCATCATGGCTGGATGTAGGCGCGTAAGCCTGTACTACCTTCATCTTGTATCTTTTACTCAGTTTAATTACAATACCTACCACCCTTTCATTGATGCTATAATATTCCTCTATGTTGCCAGTTATGCTTCTGTGAATTAGGAACCCCACTTCCAGTTCTCTTCTGTCTGCCAAGTCCCGATAGCAAAGGACGTGCCCATTCTGTAGCACCGTATAGGCCTCATCTGTCCTCCTAACCTCACTGAGCCCTATTATATCCCATTTAACACCCTCTAGCTCCTCGAATAGTACAGCTAGACTTCCCTATATATAGGGTCGCACGTAAATCGTTGTTGTCGAGGCTCGTTGCCTTCTCTATGTAGCCGCAGCGCAGGTGCGAAACATCTGTGCGCAATACCGTCTACACAACGTACACAGCACGCATATGGTTAAAAGAACCTACAAAATAAAAGGCCGCAACATTGTACTAACACAAGCACTCTACTACCCATCTATCAAAGCATTTAACAAAGAAAAAGGTTGAGAATAATGAAATAAAACGCTGTTAACCAGAATGAAATAGACGGCTACAACACCATGAAGCCCCCAAGCGGCACATATGTCTCGCATCCGAAACATTCGTAAGCAACAGAAATGGTTATTGAAAGGCGGTTAACCAGAACAAACCAGATAAAAAGCCACAACACCATAAAAAGACCAACATCTAACCACCCATCAATCAAAGCACATGACAAAACAAAAGGTTAAAAAGAGCAAAATAAAAGACTGTTAACCAGAACAAAATACGAGGTCACGATTACGATCCGATGCACACTGCTTCACCCCATCAACAGCAATGAATTCGTGGATCTGCAGCATTTTCTTCCTTTAGCAAGCGCCACGAAGAACTGGTCATCAAAAGTGAGGCCACCGGGATGGCTTTAATCCCTCCCATAGTAGAGTACCTAGTACTCTAAAACGTTACCCACTTTTTTAAACACATTATAATGGCGAACAAGGGCCGCTGATTGTGTCGCATTGAAAGTATTAGGAAGTTTTCGAATAGGGGCCCCAAAGAAATAGCGTCAAGGCCACTGCGCATGGGCAAAACCCAAACCGCGTTTTGGTTTTGGGTTCTAGAATTTAGCGGGAGCCCCAAAGCCTGCCCCAAAAGGTTTGGGTCAGACAAACATGACGGCGCCCACTGATGTGACGGCTCTCTGCCAAGACTAAGAGTGACACAGAATAGGGAGAGTGTCCGAAGCGCGGCAGACCCCTTCGAAAACTCATCGCTCCTGCTTGACTTAAAGCGTCCGTACACAAAAAAAGCTTTGGTCCCCAAACTATTGGGGGCTCTATTCGAGAACTACCTATTGTTAAATTCCTATCTTAGCCTCGTAAAGTAGCGGACCAATGGCAGACCGTTGTAAGAACCACGTCATCGCTTCATTTTTATTTTTGCATCTATTGCGGAACTCTTTGTTGTTTCTGGCTCGAGGAACGGAGGGCGCGGGGGGGGGGGCGGTAAACTTAGCACCCCCCTGCCCCGCTCTCCACTGAGTGGAAGACCCTGCGCATGATGCCGGTGCGCGGACTTTTGCGGGCAGTAAATGGCGAATGGTCACAACGAAGGGTCAGTATATGATTGTTTGAAATAAGAACGCACTACTCCCCCAATCAACCATATTGTCGATATATGACGGGCCTAGCGGCAACCTCTCGCGTGCAAAATTAGGCCGCTTCTAAACTCGCAGGGCTCCTTATGCACTCGCCTAAAATGACTCGAAGACGAAAGCCCTATTTTTGTTCTTTCTTTCTCCTCTCGTTCAACTAAGATATCCCCCCCCCCCCCCCCCTGTCCACCCCCTCCGGAAATCTTGCGTAGTTTTGCACTGCCTCAGGGACACACACGCATCTTGGATAGCTCCACCTTTACTTTGGAAGTGCGACTGTCCGTTGTATGTCATCTAGAGACAGTCACTGGCATCCGTTCTTGCGCGCATCGACAACAGCCAAATGTCTGGGAACACTATTCTTTCAAGTGCCCGAGAGAAGATATTGCAACAAAAAGTCGACAAAAGCTCCGTTGAAATTCCTAAGCGACACGGACTTGAACAAGCTGCTGTAACAGCAATGTAACACACCGCGAAAGCCAAGACTGGACTATGACTGAGTGTGCGCGCGTGTGCTGCCTAATGTGCTGTGTTTATCTCTCTTCCCACTCTTCTCTCTATCTTTGATGTCCCCCATCCCCCTCCCATGCGCAGGGTATACCAAACCGGCTGCCTATAGGCTGGTTAACATCCCTGCCGTTCTTTTCCTCCTAATTCCCTTCATTCTACCTTTGAATAAGCAATGATGTCGCGTAATCACGTCACCATAGGCGTCCGCACGAGGGGCCTGAGAGTGGGGGTGGCCGTTCCCCCCCTTGATAACGTACGATGGGGGTACAAAGTAAGCCCCACACATTGACAGAATAGGTAGGGGGCGGTGCTGCCATTCAAACGGGGGGGGGGGGGCACAAAGTTATCACCGTACATTGACATGATAGCAGGAGGGGGGGCGTTGCGACAAACATTCGCTCCCCTTCCACCCCCTGAAGGAGAACCCTGCACATGCTTACGGATGCCACCATGCCATGCCAGAGAGACGTCACCATGAATTCACAAATTTTGGTGATCTGTGACGTCAGTGTGGCGTTTTCACTAGATGCGGGCTGTACACGCGAATGGTGGTGTGCACGTTGGCTTCACGCCAGTACAAGAAAGGTGTCGGCGGCAGCGACGGCTGAAACTGACAATAAAATAGGGAACGGGGAATGACACTGGTGCCCAAAAACGACCGAAAGTAGAAGTTTTTGCAGTTTACAGGCACAGTTAGTTCGAGCATTGCTGTGAACATGTATCGCTTTGTATTGTTTCATCTACGCGGGTAACGCTTGAAAATATTGAAAAATTATTGCGTGGATTGGAAATCATGGTACTGGTTGTAGAAAAGAATGGGTTGTACGCGATAAAATATGGTATATAGAATCAAAGCATAGAATAGGGCGGTCTCTTTGACACTTCCCCTCCGAAATTCATGGTTAACCTGGCTCCAAACTAGCCGAAAGAAGGTTCAAGATAGCAATTCGCACACAAGTCGAAATTAGCATGGCAATGCAGTTCAGAACTACAGCCACAATTTCAGTCTGGTGAATCCAACCAAGCATACTTCTGGTTGAATGTACGATGCTAATGCTTTTCATCAGCATTTATTTGCTACCATCAAGAAAATTTTCGTTTGGCTAATACGTTTGCTACGGGCGAGTGAAATTACGACAAAAGCAGACTGGTAATCGAATTGCATCACTTCCTTATTATCAGCCTTATCAGGGTAGGATTCTTGTTACTGCCACAACGAAGAAGTGTGGCAGCTTGGGCTAGTTGGTATGGCATGACGTTTCGTGCCCTTCTTGTCTCTGTGTCGTCGTTTTGTTCTCGCGCTATAACTATCGTCATGCCACAACGAACTTAAGTTCCCTGAGAGGGCAGCGGACACGAAGCATAAACATACACGCCCCAATGACGGCTTCAGCCTTGAAGGCAAAACGGTTTGTCGAAACGTTTGCTCGGACACGCATTCTGTTATTCGGATCAGGAGTGGGTTCGGCTTGATTGCGATTCGAGTCTCAAATTTAACAACACATGTGAAATACGATACACACGATTGAACTATGCCAACGGATCAACATAATTTGCAATTTGTAGAGCCCAGTTTCGTTTCGTTTCCCAGGGATGATGGCTCATACCCACTCAGGGGGATTGGCCAAGAAAGTGTAGTGCAGTTTTTCTGTGATCATTTTAAGCCCAGAACTATTCTTCTCCTTCTTCTTCTTCTCTTCTTCTTCTTCTTCTTCTTCTTCTTCTTCTTCTTCTTCTTCTTCTTCTTCTTCTTCTTCTTCTTCTTCTTCTTCTTCTTCTTCTTCTTCTTCTTCTTCTTCTTCTTCTTCTTCTTCTTCTTCTTCTTCTTCTTTCTTCTTCTTCTTCTTCTTCTTCTTATGATGATGATGATGATGATGATGATGATGATGCGACGACGACGATGACGATGATGATGATGAGTCCACAAACATGGCTCATACCCACTAATGGAAGAGGATTGGCCAAGAATTTATTATGCAATTTAATGAGACTTTTTCCGTATTCAATATCTATATTCCAAAAGAAAAGCAATGCACATAAAGCGGAAGGAGTGAAAAAATGTTTTTCACACGTTCAGATCAGACAATGCAGTTGTTATCTTGGACAGAAATTAGCGTGATTAAAAAAACCCTTTTTATGTTAAATTATTCCTGCAGAAATATAGCTCACGCAGGTAAAAACTGAATTCGCTTAGTTTCACGAAGGTAGGCATAAAAACGGCATCAAAAGCATTCTCGTGGCTGAAGCCCAGATCCGAAGCACCGAAGCAAAATATATCAAAATCTATGGCCTTGAAGACCCTCCTTATGGTAACCCCTCCGCACTCGGTGCAGCTAGTGAAATTATTGTGGGAGCCATGGTCATTGCAGAATATAATTAAATGCAATCACCAACTCTGCACGAACTGCACTGAAAGGGTCAATACTATCGGTCCTTCTTGAAGTGGCCACAATAACTGTGATAAGATACAGAAAATTTTCGCTTCGTGCAGATGCTATGGAGTCAATAACATCATTGACAGAAGTTGGTCACTTAAAATTTTCGCGGAAATTTTCGTGGAAACAAGACAATTGGAAGTCATAATCACCAGATTACGATGTCGTGTCCCCCCCCCCCCCCCTTAAATTTATATTCACGCAGGGCTGGTGTGGTGATATTACCTTTACGCAATTTTTGTTCAGAACCAAAAACAGTAGAGCGCTATTTTTTTGTCGATTCGCTGGTACATATTGCTAGGAAAAAGACCTTTAGTCATCTCATTCGCTAGCCTGGGTCTGAACTTCGCAATTGAGAACGTACTTTGTCTCATTCCTCTCTTTCTTCCCCTACTCCTCCTCCTTCTTCGCCAACGCCGACGCCAGAATTTCTGCGAAACAAACTCTTTAACGCTGTCGCTTTAAAATGTGCATTGCGAGGTTTTATTACAGTGTTACATAATACCCGTGGTATTGAGCCGCAAAATTGAATCTATTTACCGATTCCCGAAAGTGAAAGCAAGCTTTGTTCATCTTGGATCGTCCCTATAGAGCGGAGAGAGAAGGATGCAGCCGAAAGGGACAGCTAGCACATTGTTCACAGCTCAGCGACTCTCAACGTCTCGCGCGGCACCGGTTGCGACAGGCGTAGGCAGCGGTGCGCGAACAATCGTCGCCTTCATTGTGCGCAGCTGTGACTGGACTGTTCGAGGGGTGTGGCGGAGGCAGACGAAAACGTAGCAGGGTGACAGGAATAAAATCACGTCATATCCACGAAGTGAAAAAGTGAATACTGATGAGTGGGCAAAGCAGTGAGATAGTTCGGTGTTACCGTAAATCCCCCGTGACATTGACCACTCACGCATGTAAATGAATGGGAAAATGGCAAATGAATGGCTGTACAGCCATGTACAATGTTTATTGGTCATAAATGGTATGTTGTGTTGGGTTGGGAATTTCGTTTTGCCTTCGTTATTATTGCTTTGTTGCATCGAATCTATAGCCTGCATGAAGCGGGCAAAGACGAGGTCTGGGCACGTTTTTCTGGTTGTTGTTGGTTGTTCTCAACCACACGAAATGCATAGTCGAGCATATCGATATGTCATATGCTGCATAAGCCAGTCGTTGTCCGTCATAATCATCATCATCGTCATCATCGTCATCAGCGTCATCATCATCGCGTATGTGTACCTTGCATGTGCTGTGCCGCGATGGCAGAAATAGAATGTGCGGTCTGGAACGCGCTTGTTCTTCATCGTCATTGGCATCATTGGCATGGCGTGTCACGATGGACGGCGGACATGGCTCGATCCTAAGCAGCTTCGCCCCTAAAAATATCTCCCATTCGTTTTCAACGCGAAGCTACAACGCGACTCGTACGAACTGCTCGGAGATGAAGCCTGCAAGTTGACGAAAAAAATTCTTGTTTTCGTAAGATTTTTGTCTCATAATCGGTGCTCTATACATGGAAAATGGACATCGACTGGCCAAAATCTATTATCTTAGTCATGGCGAACTCGCAAGACCAGAGGAAATATTTTCCAAGTGATGCTCGTTATGAGTTATGCAAAGTGACGTGATAATAAACTAATGTTTTGAATGCTGACCGGGAATGCTATTACCAGATGTACAGAAATATTACATGTATTATTATGTTAAGTATGCAAACCGAAAACGTGTTCAAACTGTAGTGTATAAGTTAGATTTTTTTCTTCAACCTGTTCGGTAGCTGTGTATAAGTGATGTGTTCATCAAAACAATCTGTCTTTTAAGCTAAAATGTTGTTAATTGTACAACTATATATTCTGCCTGTATATTTATGTGTTACAATTGCATGGATCCATACTAGCATTCTGCCAAGAATCCAAATGTTGCTAACATGTTTTTTTTTCTTTACTGTGTGTTGTTTATTCATAATAAAGTTCAAAGTTCAAAAAAAAGTTTGAAGTTGCGTTTCAGTGGCGGCAGTGATGTAGTACGCGAAAAACCCGGCGAGTGTACAAAAATGTGGCTCTCGAACACTCTAATAAATAAATAAATAAATAAATAAATAAATAAATAAATAAATTGAGTAAAGAAGGACGAAAGAAAAAAAAGAAGTAGTATGCTAGGCACACGCAAGACTCGAGGCTTGCTTGTCCCCATTTTGACGATAGAAGTTCTCCCGAGTTTCTGTTGTGCCTCTTTTTGCGACTTCGCTTAGTATCAGCGTGGTTAAAGTGGTCATACTATAACCCCAATCGACACTCCCTCCATTTACCATCTTAATTATATAGCGGCATGCCTGACTGAAGCAGGCCATTCCTTCCTTTACCAGGCCGCCCCTTTAACAGTCGCGGTGAACAAAATGCCAGTAGCCGAGGAACGTCGGAATTAACGAACGTGGCGAAATATACAGGCGGGCCGCGTGCCTCGTTTGCAAGGGAGAGGAGGAAAGGATAGAGCAGCAGGGCGACAATGCGCCACTTTTCGTCGGCAACCCGGGCCGCCGGCAATTTATACCTGCCGCATACAGTACGAGGCGAGCGTGGGATGCGCGGAAAAACGCACCTGTTGCCTCAAGTCGTACAGGCATCGCGTAAACAGCGCGTGTGCTACAGTATCCGCCGCAGAAATCCTCTACATTTATGCACAGGTCTACCTCACTCCCTCTCTTTCTTCGCCTTCTTCTCTCCCTATCTTCACTGTTGTTGTTCATCAGCTAACGCGTGCTTCCGAGAAAAAAAAAACGGAAATAAAGAGTAATAAAGAGTAGACCGAAGGGTCATAAATTACAGTGTTTACATCTCGGGTTACGAGTCGGGAAAGCACTCAGACGCACGCACGCTGCAGATCCACGGACTGACGCGCAAAACAAACACACACACAAAACACACAAAACACGCACGAGCGTAAGCTATACGAGGGGACGCCCGGGGCACCTTGCGAAGAGCTCGACCGGCAAATGGATGCGAGGCGTCACTGGCGCAAGAAGACCGCGGCAGTTGGCGCTCCATGATTCAGTGGCGTCCTTCTACCACGGCCCAGACCTCGGAACGTACTCCTCGTGGTGGTGCTTGTCCCGCGGGGTAGACGCCACGCGCGTCAACCATGTCTGTCGCCAAGAGCAAGAGTCTGCCCGTGTATAAACGGCTAGGGTGAAAAAAAAGGCGAATCGTCTTGTTTTTGTTGTTGTCGTTGTTCTATCGCGTAGCATCTGTGTACCTTCTTAAACTGACTGTATGGGAGAGGAGGCATGGTCTTTCGGTGCTGATGGACACACGCGCACTAAGTCTGATTGAGCAAAAGTAGGGGAGAATCAGGAAAGAGAAGTATGGTTTGCTCTTACCGAGAAAACCGATGAGGACAATCGGGATTTGGGGAATAATAGAGGAGATAGAATGTAAAATAATGTGAAACACTTGGGAAGTAAAAGCAGCGCAAAAATATAGACGAGGACAGAGGAAGAGACGACACCTTGTCCTTGTCTATACTTTTGCGCTGTTTTTACTTCCCAAGTATGAACCACCAACTAGCCCAACTTTCGCTATTAATGTGAATTATTTCAACAAGAAAGGGACTTGAAACAAATAGAAATTCCTTGAAGGCTAAGAAAGCAACAGCATGACAGTGTTCCTGTTCCAGAGAAGTAAGTGTATCCATAGTAAGAAGCATGAAGAGTTTGGGAATTTCAAGGTATTAAAATTCATCCGAACGAATGAATAAGACATCGAGGCAAGGGTGAAGTTCTTTACGAGAAATGTAGAAGGGCGAACTCACAACGCCCGCTGTAAGCGCGCATCCATTGAACTACCGGTTGTGCTTCGTCGGCGACCGCTCTCCCGTCCACTTCCTTGGATGTTTCTAAGTATATGCGTACAGGATTCAACCCCGAAAGTTCTATTCAGTACGACTCCAACCAATGGCGGTAAACAACGCGGAGCACCATTCTAAGCATAAAATGCATTTTTTTAAAGTGCGTAATAAATTTGCCCGATATACTGTATCAATACGTGTTACGCAAAATTGTGTAGCTGCATTTCCTCCGTGAAGTATAGGAGGGACTTGTGGTTCGGACCATATATCCATCTCTGCAAGTCAGACGGCCCGGTGTGCTGGAGTCCCGCACGGCGCAGATGATGTCGACGAGCAGCTATAAAGGCATTGCGTTATCTGAGAGATATCGAATGATGCGACAAACTAGTTTTGCGGCGCAGCATATACCATGTGTTGTTGAGAGTGATTGCACTGACACTTGGTGCAACTTTACGTGGCGACTAAACGGACACGAGTGAAATTGTCCTCCGAGAATATATCCCTATACTTTTCTGTCGTCTTTCTAAACCCCCCTCGCTCATTCGCTGTGCAGAATCCTGGCTTGCCATTTGCCCTTAGTTCGGTCTCTCTTATCTGCTGCGGTACACCACGGTTGAAGCGCCTAACGTAGTCTGTGACAGTTACTGCAGTCTTCTTCCTTTCAGGGCCTCTTGATTATCTTACTCCTCTAATGCGAATGTCTTGGCGTCGTCCGCCCCGGTTATTGGTTCGTCGTCACACGACCTGTTCGCTTCTTCATTTTATGGAATCCCCGCCCCTCGATTCCCGGCTGCAATTCCGATGGAGGCGGAAATGTTGTAGGCCCGTGTGCTCAAATTTGGGCGCACGTTAAAGAACCCCAGGTGGTCTAAATTTCCGGAGCCCTCCACTACGGCGTCTCTCATAATCATATGGTGGTTTTGGGACGTTAAACCCCACAAATCAATCAATCAATCCCCGCCCGTTGAACTGTGTACGAAGTAAAACGGAATCACCAGCTATACTCGTCTTCGCAGAAGACTCCCGTTCGAGGAATTTCGCTGGCTCTCGGAGCAGAACGACTCTACACGGCGACCGGCGCAGTTCGTTCCAGCGTGACGCTGGCGAAACGCGCCGAAACGCGTGACTCCCTGTTCGCGCGCTGCCGCTGGATGAAAAAAAAAAAGAGGCACGCACGTACTGCGCCGTTGTTGTTCGCCTCCTCTTGCGACAATAACACGCGGAAAGGGCTGCTGCCGAGCGCATCTTTACTACTGCCAAGAACTAGGCTATATAAAAAAAGAAAGGTTGCGGCTTCTTCGCCCCACGGCACAATAGGGCGTGATGGCGCGTTCAACTCCACCCGGCGGCTTTGTTTCGCCTAGCATTGTGCAAGGCTGGCATCCACAGATACCGAGTAGTCTTTATATAGCGTATGCTAGTTCTATGCGATCGAGTGCATCGCCAACCCGTTTCAAGGGGAGTTAGTGTCAACAGTATTCATCACAACCATCGTAATGATGTAGTCATTATTTACGTTCTCGTCTCAAATAAATAGCTTCTGCATTTTCACATCTAACTGCCCTTCCAACACGCTTACGACTAATTAAATGGTTAATGCGGAATTGCAGAGACAGAGTGAGTGAGTGAGTGAGTGAGTGAGTAAGATAGCCAGATAAATAAATAAATACATAAGTAGATAGATATATATATAGATAGATAGATAGATAAATAGATAGATAGATAGATTGATGGATACACAGATCGATAGATAGATAGATAGATAGATAGATAGATTGATAGATACACAGATCGATAGATAGATTGATTGATAGATAGATAGATAGATAGATAGATAGATAGATAGATAGATAGATAGATAGATAGATAGATAGATAGATAGATAGATAGATAGATAGATAGATAGATAGATAAAAAGTAGGTTAATGCACAGATCAGATAAACATTAATTTTGCTCCCATACACTGGGGAAGTGGTAAGGGGAGAAGGGAAAAACAACAAAAATGCGTGATACTGAAAAAAAAACACACACACACAAATACATATGGTGCGATGCGAGAGGGAAGCATTTTGGCTGGCGAAGAACATACTGCAAATAACACGTTACGCACGAAAACTACTCGTTCACGCGTACATTTCAGCAGCGCATACATCTAGGGCTATATACAGCATCCGACTGGTGCCTTTTTACCAGCACAAGCCATACACGACGAACGACTACACGTCAATGAGGCCGTGTGCGTCAGACATGGGAAAGCACCGCGTAGCTACTGTACATAGAGTATACCTTCAAGAGTCGTAAGACTGCGCAGCAGTGGTACTTAGATTCAACGTTACTGAGAATAAACTTAGGTCCATGTCGTGCTGTACACAATAGTGTAATGGTGGATTTGAGAAATCAGTAGGATGGGGAGAATAAGGTTCAAAATAGTCAGAGAAGAGGCTGCATGAGTTGTCTCAGATGAGCAAAATTTTCCAAGATTTTGAATGGCACGATGACGCTTATTCTTCAGAATATAACCTTAGACGTCGCCGCTGTATCATATTTACGGTTAGACTCCGTGACCAAATAAAAACAAATGATTGAAAAAAAATGCATTAGAAGAACGAACAAATAATCGAAAGAAATTAATGCGTTAGAAAAGTATATTATAGATACAGCGTTCCAAATTAGATTACTTTCACGAGAAGTGAATACAATTCTACAGCTCGGGATTATGTTAAGCATTAGGACCAAAATTATCTATCCCTAGTAAGCCTACACAGAATTTCACTTTAAGGAAAATTTATGATTATTGTTGGGTATGAGCATCACCTTTCTACCAAGAAAAATTCACAGCATATAGACGGAGTGAATGATGATGAGTGTGGCGAAGCGCTAGAGAATTTCATCGGTAAACCGTGAACCATCCGCGAATATCGGCCTCTACATCATCAAAGACGTGACAAACACTGCATATATATATATATATATATATATATATATATATATATATATATATATATATATATATATATATATATATATATATATATATATATATATATATATATATAAAAAGAAATTTTAATATTCGTGAGCGCTAGCTATACGTCGCTTCCGTTCCCTCTTCAATATAAAGGCTTTATGGTCGGTGATGGGGCGTAGTGGGATGTTTGCAAGGACTAAGGACTGGGCAGTTTGCAAAGGTGGAACTATGGAGGCGGTCACGTACAAGCAAGGAAGGGACGGACATACCCACGCCTTTACGAGCTTCGACCCTAAAACAGTGATTGGTTATGCCTGACAGGTTGTATGGAAGTCCGCAAGATTAATTATCGTCCACGCCCGGAAAAGATAATCATCCGTTAATTCTGAAAAATATAGTGCATGGTATACCACTACCTTCTCTCTTCATAGTGTGCGCTCCTGTTGCCACGTCGTATCGCAACACGATCAAGGCAAAAATGGTAAGCCAAACCTATATGTTACACCTGGTTACTGTAATGTCTGATGAGTTATCATAGTGTATATGGTCGCGCGATAAGAGCGTTAATTTAGTCACATCAGCTGCGCAGTGTGGCAATGATATGACTGGTATTCTTTATTTCACGCGTTCGCTTCCAATGCCACCAAGATAGCACGTGCGGATGAGAGCACCGATATTTAATAAAGTTAGGCCGTCATGGCGTAATTATCGGAATCACTTCCTCCGCTATACCTATGTTTTCGCTCGACTTCTTCTTCGGGATAATGCGGGCGCGACCGAGAGATAGTGCGTTTGGTTAGGGCGCATTCCAGCCTTGTGGTCATCGCAAGTAACGCCGGGGAAAATTGAGCGAGAAGTGAAAGCGGTAAAAAGTTAGTCGATGATCCCCGAAAGAAAAGCGCTGTTATTTAGCAGTTGAGAAAATGGTATGGCGCACTAAGGTTTTGAAGACGTAATTCACGATGGGTCCAAGGCAATGAGGAAGAGATCGCACCGACTGTGCGTTAATTTTATTTTTAGGTGGAAACCTCGGACGACTCGCCAAACGCAGAAAGCGACCGTTAACGCGAGTGATGCAAGAATCATCACGCGGTGACATCACCCTGTGACGTTGTCGGGAGGTCACAGATCGCCGAAAATTGGGCTGTCGCTATGAAGTCACACAAAGTGCCGTGAAGTGAATACGTCTTCACACGTCATGGCCACCTGTTCAGAGGTGGGCCAATCCCGAATACCCTACAAAAACCACGCGAGACGCAGAAAAAAAAAAAGCTTTGAACACTTTTGATCTCGGAGGCAATGCAAAAGCACGTTGGGTGCAGAAAGCTTTCGGGGGGTAATCAGTTCAATCGAATTACAAGGAAAAATAGAGATCAACGTAACTTTCGCGTGCGAGCTTGCGATAATGTCAGAAAACAAGAACAGGCAAAAAAGAATACACACAAGACAGGCGCTGTTTTGCTGAGTTGTATATAGTGGGTGAATGCACATAACACAGGCCCACAACTCTAGCATGCCCCGCCGCGGTGGTCTAGTGGCTAAGGTACTCGGCTGCTGACTCGCAGATCGCGGGTTCAAATCCCGGCTGTGGCGGCTGCATTTCCTATGGAGGCGGAAATGTTGTAGGCCCGTGTGCTCAGATTTGTGCGCACGTTAAAGAACCCCAGGTGGTCCAAATTTCCGGAGCCCTCCCCTACGGCGTCTCTCATAATCATGTCGTGGTTTCGGGACGTTAAACCCCACAAATCAATCAATCAATTGCTTGCCTGTCTATGGTTTCTTAAATACTGCACTTGTGTGTCAAAATTGGTACGAATAACGATAGCCCACCATTACCCCCGCAGGAAGTGGTCTAATGCGTATGCACAGAAGACCACGTGACTTTTGTAGCCGTGGTAATGCGTCAACGGCTGTTTACACATGACCGCTATCAACACACAACAAGCTCAGGTGGTGCAGTTGCCGGCTGTGTGCTCCGCGCTGAACCCAGGGAACCTATTCTCGCGGTATCCACTTGGTGGATACCCCGAGAATAGAAGTGGACGCTCAGTTCTCGTCTCTTCTATCCTCTCACGTCGTTTGCGCTGTTAAGTACTTCCATCGTCTACCATTCAGTACCAACCAGCCCAATCAAGCACTTTGTTAAAGAAGTGGACATGTCCCTTTCAGCCTGCATTGATTGGCTGGAGCTCGGCGACGCCGCCTGTTTCCGGTCTTTCTTCTGCAACGTCATTTTGACTCCACGCAACTTTCACAACTCTCGACACAACTGAGAAAGACAGGAATGCGTTTTGCCGCAACGAATGCTGTTCCCAGAGATCCATTTTTGGACGCACATCGTGGAGGCCATGCATAAACTATAAATCACGTTAGCCCTTCAATTAGGTTTAACGCAGCCGCTTACGTCACGCACCTGGAAGATTGGTACGAATCCCCTTCATCGTTTTACAAACATTCCAAAATGTTCATACACAAGTTCAAACTTGTCAAGCTTGTTTGAGAGTCCTGTTCCTGTATAAATTACTTCCAATCTCTTTTTATTTACTCCATGAATGTTCTAGCGGGTTAGGTCCATGGACGTTGTCAGGAGTGGCATGACGTCTCGACTCACCGTTTTTTTTTTGCGTAACTGAACTCGGTCCACCGATGTGGACATGCTCACTAACGACCCATTCGGATGGCACTTTGCGAGTGCTGTGATTATCTTTGAAAGTGGTGAGTTCAGCAGCCTAAAGGCTCGACAGCGAGAACAAGGAGGTATGCCGGTTATGTCCGTCCTTCCAGATCATGTCATGATTGCTCGATTTCCCTATCGTTTGTTTAGTGGCAGTGCTTAGTTGCTATTTAACGTACACTTTTCATATCCACCGCAGCGCTTGCAAACGACCGGTTGAGTGTAACGCAAGCGGACACCACAAGAATCGATAGAGAGAGAGAGAGGGAAAGAAAGAAAGAAGGAAAGAAAGAGGTTGAAGAAAAGACGCAACTCCTACAGCCCTAGTTGGGAGCACGGCCCAGCGCCTGTAGGTTGGGATGAGGGTATCAAAGATGCAGGCTGCTGAAACTTCACCCTCCCTCCACCAGCTCATGCACACACGAACCTTGTCGGAGAGCAACTGCAGGTTCTGCCGAAACCCTTCCTCGGAACAGCGCAGCTCGGCCGCCTTGCGCGATCGCAGCCGCTCCAGGCGCTTGACCTTGCGCTCGAGGATGTCCTTGACGTGCTTTTCGTCCCGCGAGTACTCGGACAGCGAGCGGTACGCCTTGCGCCAAATGTCGAGCTCGCGCTGGAGCTCCAGCAACTCGGGAGCCTCGTGCGGCCGCAGGCTCTTGGTGTCTCGCAGTCTCAGCAGCAGGTACGCGCCCACCAGGCACAGCAGCGCACCGGGTACCATGTGGGCCGTGAACGTGGTGAAGTTGATGCCCTGTGCACATAAAGAGCGCCGACTATGGAAACTAGACACGCAGGACTGTGATTTGCGCGACCAGTGTTGCTACACTTAGGTCTCTAGTCGAACTTTAGGGTCACTCCATCCCATCCGTGTAATCGTATAAGCCGCGGTCATATGCGCAATCTCTGTTGCTCTTGTTCAGCCTCGACTCCCACGCCCTTCCGACCTTCCTTCTATCGCATTTAAATGCAGAGAAGGTGGCCGAAAAGAATCGTAGCTATCTTAAATATCCTGTACTTAGCTCTGGTTTACTAAAGTCTTTAGCAAATAAGTATTGCTGCGTCGTCCAAAAATGATGCTCTGTTGGCCTACAAAGGGAGGGGGGAGAGAGAAAGAAGGCGTGGTGTGCATAACCCCCTCCCCTCTAAATTTTGAATTTTTTTGGTGTGTATACATTCAAATATACAAACACACTCACACAAACACAGGTTGTTGTTTAACCCCCTTTTTCCTAACCCCCTTTTTTAACCCACGTTTTTCCTTTCCTTGTCTCTCTATTTCTCATTTGTTTCCTCTCGATATCATCATCAAGGCGCTTGAAGAACAAGATGAAGAAGACTTCTCTCTTGCGCCAACACGTGCTTCCTTCGCCTCGATCCTAAACCTTTTTTCCAATATTAACCGCCCGTTTAACGGCCAATCCCGCAAAGGGGGTAACAGCCAAATCACAAGGGCCAAGCAAGCAGGCAAGCAAGCGCGCTTATATGGCTATGCATGCTCTTGTTATATGCGACATTGCCTGCCTTGGCCAAGCGACGACGACAGCATAAGATCACAGCATACGGCATCCGGCCTCCTAAGATGCTCCGTGATACACACGAGGCGTAGCGCGAGGCACGGAAGGGCTAGAGCCCCCTAAAATTTTCGTCTCCCGCTTCATTCCCCTCCCCCCAAAATAAACACAATAGAAACAAGACGCACAAGTTCCCCGCTTTCCTGCGCCCTTGAAGGAGCTCGTTTATTGGGGATGCCCCCCCTCCCCCCCGGAAAAAAAAATCTCTCCCTTTTCCTGGTACCACTTCTGGTGATGCACAGAACGACATTGACGAAGTAATCTGGATTAGGTACGTTAGTTGTACACAAATTGACCCGAAGTGTCAGTGATCGAGCACAGTTAGTCTTAACAGCAAGTGCACTTAAAAAAAAAAAATCACGCGTCTGCACGAAGTGAATGATGACGAGTGGGCGAAGCTACGTCACAAGGTCCAAAGTGTCTACGTTGAAATCGCCGAATAGTATAAAGGCTTTGCGCTTCTAGGCATTTTACATTGCTCAAACAATTATGATTGATATTAGTCTACCGCTAAATCTTTTATAGAGAATTTTACACGGTTCTGGGCGTGATAATGGACACCACACAACGGGCAAGCCTAAACGTTAACGTGCTTCGCCCCTAAAAGCACTTATACAGAATACAAGGTATATTGGTCTCCGATGGACGTAATAATAATTGGAGACATGTAGAGAGGCTGCGAATCGTGACATGTGGTGGCAGTGGGGGGAAGGTAGCATGCCTGCTCGAATGGGGCACGCCTGTCATGCAATGTGCCTTCACGGGACAAGCTTCTGAAGATAACATGGCGCAGACATGATTGCATGCACGTGGCCGACATGAAGTATGTCGAGATGAATCAATGGTGTAACAGGCAACGGTGAAAATTTGTGGTTATTAAAGCTATAGGAAACGGCTTGGACACAAGCTGAAACAAACGTTCACGAAGGAAGACGGAGGGGAATAGGGAGCGAGGGTATACGGAAGAGTCATAGTTGGCGAGGGCGCTGTGATTGCTGACTTCAATAGAAACAAAAAAAGAAAAAGAAACGAGGTTTATTCAAGGGGAGTCGGTCACGCCAGACAATGGGTAGTTTTTACAACTGCGGAAACCCTACCGCTCCGAGCCTCTGAGAACGGCCGGACACTGCCACCACCTGGGTGGGACCTACTGCGCATTTTAGGTACCACCCTTCGGGCTTGGCCCAAACAAGAAAGCCCAAAAACAACTCGCCCGCGTACACAAGCGAGATACGTCCGGAGAAGTTGTCTGACATCCACACTAGTCTCTTCACCAGGCCAATTTAGTAGTCGTTCTTGCGCTGCGCGTTACGTTTGCAAAAAAGATAGCATAATAAGAAGCCTTTTCGCGTTCGCTACGCAAAGGGTGAGGAGCGGTAACCTGTTCGTTTATAACCTGTCTTACAGCCACAATGGGTGTCCTCAGGCAGCAGCTATAAAAGAGCGACGTCCAAATTGGTTTGTTAGTATAACAACTAGCGTGTATGTACTACACACAAAGGAAAGCACCACAGGCTGCGTAGCTCCTTGTGGCTAAATAACTCGGCTTCACATCGCAAATATGTTGGGTTGAGGGGTTGAGCAACATTGCAGAGGATTTGAGACTAATGATAGATAATATTGGCTTGGATAACGGAACGACTACATGTTTTATGGTCAATCCACGGAAGATTTAAGAACATTACAATGGACATGCAAGGAAAAAATACTCTGCACACGGCAGCCGTCAGCTTGAGTTGGAACAGGAGTGCTGAAATGGTTCGTGCCGCTGCAGCCCTTTGAGAGTTACCAGCGAATGAACCTATGTTTACACAAAAATTGAAGTGACTTGAAGACGTGAATTGATATGAACCCCAGTCAAGTTCAAGTTGGTCATGAGTCTTTTTCAACCTCGCAGATTTCTGATGGACTCGACTACGACCCGCCATTGTAGCAGTGAGAGATTAGGATTGCGCCAGTCACACGTGAACTAGTAGATCCTATATACTGAGGCACTGCGCGAAGTTTTTTTTTTCTTCTGTGATATCAAAGATCAAACACGAACGTGTAAAGCGGGAGCGAGTCTTCATCAGTTTAGAAAGTGACAACAATGCAATGAGACCAATATCCCAAATTTTTGTGGCGATTTATATACCGCACCACTGCAAAAGTTCATTAATTCTAACTCAAATAGAACCGTAAGATTGTTCGAATTAAGCGAAGCTCAAGTTAGCGGGCAGGTGCTACAATAAACGGGAATCACATCACACTGCGCGGACAGAGCCCAGAAAGACCACCTCAAAACTCGTCATCGGGAATAGAGCGCTACTACCCGTTTGTGACAGTTTTTTTTTCTTTTTAAATTAGGTTTATGGATCTGTTAACAACATAAAAAGATTATTCGGTCCCCTAAATGCACTCATATGAGCAGTAAGTCTTAATTTTAAAATATATGGCGCCACTTATACTACCAAACACGCTTATTTGCATTGCAGAGATAACGGAGTCAAAATTAAAAGTAATCAACAATTTTTATTTGCTTGCGTTTTTTCTGTCGCGACTCCATGAGCATTGTTTACAGCTTGCTCAACCATTCCAGTGCGACATCTAAAGTTTCGCCTGTTGAGAAATCTCAATTCGTTGTGTTGCATCTCTTATGAATTTGGTTTGGTTTTGCAGCACATTGAGGTCACTCGGGCCCGACTACGGCGAGGAGCGACGACACCCAGGGGCTCCCAGTTTGAATTAACCGTTGTAGATATTGACGCCCTTGATTTATCCAGAGTTATCTCCCATAGGACTGTGCCGGAACCAGGGTGTGAATTCGAATAAACGAGCTTTTACTGTGATTGTATGACTCGTGAGATTAAGACAGCAGCGCAGACCGCGCAATAGCAATTTCTCCCAGCACAAAGAGAGAAAGAGTGAGAGAGAGAGAGAGAGAGCGTGAGTATCAGTCAGGATCACGCGCTAATTGGCATGCCAATTCACATGCAGTTATATGGGTACAGCCTTCATACAGCAAGTATCGACGAGCTTTTAAATGTTTTTCGCGCGTACGTACGTGCGTGATCACCCTTCAAAGCTAGCTTTCGTCCTGTGTATTGTGAGGCAAAGCCCATAAAAAAAGTCAAAACCCTTTTTTTATGTGCAACCGTTCGTGTATTAAAAGCAACTCTACCTGACGCTAACGGCTAGTGCAAAAAGAGAAAGTTTATTCCCATGCAAAAACAAATAGCAAAGGAAGTTAGGACAACTTTTCATTGCAGGTGCCAACCACGAAGGAAGCATGGAGATGGGCAGCTTCCTTGTATCTCTTCTCTCTATTTCATCTACTTTCTCTTTTTGCATTGTTATTGTTTTGAATATTCTCTCTATATTTTTTCATGTTCTCTCTTTCTTTCTCTCTCTTTCAACTTCTCGATTGCTTCCTCTTATAATTAAAAAAAGGGCTTTTTTCAAAGCGTCCCACACTTAACATCATCGTGACCTGCTAGCCGTGTCAATACACATAAGTATTCTTTATTCCCAATGGCCATTAGTTTTTGGAATAGGCTGACAGTCAATTTTGTGAATTGTTCTACGCTGGAATCTTTTGTCAACTGTCTAGAAGAGATTGATTTTTCTAAAAATGTATGCATGTGAGTCATGAAGTATCCTATGTGTATCATTACTTTCTTTTTTTCTTTTTGTGGAGCGTTATTATATCTCATGTTACCTCTATGTATCCACTCCTGCATGGGCCCAATTAGGGCCTGCAGTATGTACAAATAAATAAATAAATAAATCGTCAAGGCACTAGAAGAGGAATAAGACTTCTCTTTGGCCTGAGCGCACACTGCTAATATATTAGCACTTGGTTAGGTTTAGCGTGCCAAAACTACCACAAGATTATGAGAGACGCCGTAGCGGAGGGCTCCGGAGATTTCGACCACCTGGGTTTCTTTAACGTGCTTCAAATCTGATCACACCGGTCTCAAGCGTTTCTGCCTTCTCCGAAAATGCAGCTTCCGTGGCCAGGACGTGCCGGTCAGCAGCCGAGTAACTTGGCCGCTAGACCACAGTGGCAGGTGGCGTGTTACCGATGACTACGACGACTATGATTGGTGTTACACCAAGAGATCAGATGACGACAGCATACGAGAACCTAAAGTACTCTGCACTTAATGTCCCCAATCATACACACGTGCAGAGTCTGGGAGCAATCCTACAGATGTAGCTAAACGCAAGTTAGGTCTTTCTTAAGTAACGGACGCCCTGTCGTTTTCTCTCTCCCTTCCCAAGATTTCAGGACGCGTGCATGACGCACCATCTCTAGGCGCCAACCACGAGCTCCACTGCAAGTGAACGTAGCATGGGCATAAAAATCTGATGTCACCAATAGTATAAGTTATCAAAATTGACTCACGGTTATACATATACTAGAGGCCCACCTGAACACGTTGCTGAAATTTCGGTAGCATTCAGCAATATGTATGGTTTCAGGGGCAATCGAATATGTTACAGTGAGGCCCATGCAATTATTTGCGCTTTGAAGTTGTTCCAGAAACATTTAGATGGGGTGAAATAGTGGAGACCCATGGACTGTGCAAATCAGTGCCCGCGAAAAAACGTCAGATCGTCGAAATTCCTGGAGCCCTCCAGAACGACGTTCCTTGCAATGACAGAGCGGTTTTGGCACGTTAAACCCTAGCAATTATTATTATTAATTTAGTCCCAGATTGCTACACCCCTTGTAACACGAAACTATACTCTATCGAAATAAGCTCCAGTCAGTTTTCAATGTATATAATTCGTAGGAAAAAAAACATAGAAGAACGCTTGTAGAATTCTTTCCTGGCCTAATGTGATCGACATGCTTGAAAGTAAGAGGTTGCATGAAAAAAAGGAGTTCAACGCGCTTGTTTTTGTGCCCTTGGTTGTGAACATGACTTTTTTTTTCGCCACATTTTAATTTCAAGCACAGATTTACACGTAAAGCACGTAGTTGTTTTCGCACTACACTGAAGTGCTTACCAACACGCTTCGCCAAGGTAGCTCAGGAACTCTTCAAAGAGTTCAAGTTCTCAGCACCTACTTTTCAGAAGGGCCTTTTCTTGCACCTATGAAAATTCTATTCAAAGGTACATACTCAGAAGGAATGACAAAAAAAGGCGGAAACACACGGAAGGAGCGACAAGACCAGCTAGCGGGTGCAGGCTTTCACAATCAGATGTCTTCCGTTTTCCCCATTGTCTTCCTATGTAAATGCGAAAGTGCATGTGAACCTCAGGTGCAATTTGAACTTAGAAAAACCACCTAATCAATGTTCCCTCCTCCCCAAGCCATGACCTTTTTTCCTGAATGACTGGTGCCAATAAATTTGAACATTCCTCCTACACTCTGGCATAAGTGAAAATGAACCGTATGACACCAAAGGAAAATATTACCAGGCCGCAGCAAATGTGCAGAGAGAGAGAGAGAGAGAGAGCAAAATCAGTTAAAAGAACTTGGCTTTGTTTTGTCGTTGGAGCTGGAGCAGGCAGTAAAGCAGGCGATATTTAGTTCAGGAAACAATGTATCATATATATGGCGAATATTGCCGCGAGCGCTGTTTAAGTAACGAAAGAGTCATCAGAATTGGAAGCAACAGGGAGGTCGAGCAACGATACAGTTTGTTACCCTTCAATGTAGGTAAGTGAGCGCGGATAAGAAAGTGAGAAGCAGTGAAAGAATGAGCGCTGCACGCGCGCAGAAGGGCGCAAAGAGCACTGCTTTTATCGGCCACCATTCATGAACGTTGTTGGTCGTGTGTGGCATTCCTCAGTGCAGTCGAGCCCGAGCTGGACATTTCCACAGTCTCCCGCGATATGAATGTTATCAGACGAGTACCGACCTGTCTAATGTTTCGGGGGCCTAGCGGCAAGTTTAGGAACTGTTAAAATCAAGATTGTGCATTGTTCTATTTCTCGTTGGCTGTTTCGTGCTACAGCAATCGTCCCTACAGCGAACTCCATACCATCTCTATTTCGAGCCTTCCATTCGCTGCAGTTAAGTGTATTCTTTCTTTGTGGGTTCTTATCTCCCTAGGTTACTGCAAAATTGCTGGAAAAGCTGTGTTAAAGATGCTGCTTGGCACTGCTACGTTTAACCAGCTCCCAAGACGGGAGTGATCACAGATTAAGGAGCAGCGAAAAAGGGTGAGTGAAGCTTGCATGATACTAACCTTTCTTCGGGAGAGAGAGAGAGAGAGAGAGAAATAACGTTTATTTGCACCCATCGAGGATGACGGGGGAGGAGGCTTAGGCCTCTGCCCCAATCATCCCCCTAGTCATCTGCCGGAATCCCTTGGAACTCGGCGACGGTCAGGGCGAGACCGATGACTTGACCCTGTTCTTCGGCGTCACGGCTGTGTAATTAGGCCTCCCAGGATTCTATATTTTTACTTGGATCATTGTAAGATGGACAGGTCCAGACCATGTGCACTAAACCTGCAGTGGTATTACAGTGCGCACACCAGGAGGTAAACACTTCCGGGTGCCATATACTCTACAGGTGAGGGTTTGAAAACACCCCGGTCCACAGATTTCGCCACATAATTTCTCCTTACTTGTTAAGCTGTTTAGCTGCCTCTGGATAAACCTCACGGTAGATTTTATAATGTGAGGGGATTTCCTGAAACGTTCGCAGTTCGTCTCTCGCGGAAAGGGGTTGCTCGAGCGGAGTCGGCGGGGATCGACCGGAAAGTGAGCCATCAAGCGATCACATGCGCCTTCTCATTCTCCTTCAGATTTTGATGGGTCGGGGACCATATCAGTGAAATTTGCTCTGCGGGTATTCGTGCTTCTCTTAAAATATTGGCGGCTGTAGCAGAGATCCTGCCCATAACATAGTTTTTAATGGCTGACTTAGAGTCGCTAACAATCGCGCGTGTGCCTTTTTGTGCTATTGCCAAAGCAATCGCAAGCTTTACTGCCTCAGTGGCGATTGTGTTCTTAGAGGTGCAGCACGAGACCAGGTCCCCACTCTCGCGAACCACTACCGCTGTGTATGCTCCCCTTCTTTCGTACTCTGCAGCATCCGTGTAAAACACACCAGGCTGACATTCAAGTTTCGCCTGCAGGAGTCTAGCTTTGCGCCTGCCTTCGTGGAACACCGGATGCATGTGTTTCGGCAGCGGTGTAATTTTTAATCTGTCCCCAGTTGATTAAGGTATCCTAGCTGTCGGTCCGGAACACTACGTGGCCTCGAACCCCAAGCACTCCATGATTTTCCTTCTCGTTCTCAAAAGCCTTTGGTGCTGTGACATCGTGGCGGCTTCTTTTATCTCATCTAAAGTGTTGAAGACGACCAGCCCAAGAAGATTTACCGTAGAGGTGTTGTGGGGAAGTCCTAGCGCAGTTTTCATGTCTTTCCTTATAGCCCCACCGCGGTGGTCTAGTGGCTATACTCGGCTGCTGACCCGCTGGTCACGGGATCGAATCCCAGTTGTGGCGGCTGCAATACCGATGTAGGCGGAAATGCTGTGGGCCCATGTGCTCAGATTTGGGTGCACGTTAAAGAACCTCAGGTGGTCGAAATTTCCGGAGCCTTCCACTACGGCGTCTTTTATACTATCGAATGGTAGTTTTGGGACGTTAAACCCCCCATATCAATCAATGTCTTTCCTTATAATGGCTTCAATTTTATGTTTTTCCGCTTTACCCGATTGAAGATAAAGGGCAACGTACAGTAAATGGCTCATCACGAAAGCTTGAGCCAACCTTAAAAGATCGGCTTGCTTCATCCCCGCATTCTTGTTAGAAATGCGCTTAAGCAGGCGGCACGTCTGGTTCGCACCAGTTTCGATTCTCCGGATAGCTTCAGAAAGAGTGCTCTGGGACGTGGCGCTCTTGTAGTTATTTGTCGACGCTCGCGCGAATGTACGTGCGTTTACAAACCAATGGAAGCTTGAGAGAGACACCGTTCCTCTCATCCCGCGCCGCCACTACTGACACTCCTACTTTACGCCGCCTCACAGAGGAGTTGTGCAACTGGAGCGTGGTGTCAGACCCTGTCACTCGAAGAAGGATTGCTCGCAACTTTCTTGCAGGAGCTACCTCACTCGCTGTTCTGTTCCAGTGAGTGGCCATGCGCTGACAAGGTTCTAAAACAAATGCTTCAGCCAGCGCCTTCCTTTCCCCAGAACCCTTTCCTGTCACCTCTTTTCAGCTCGGTACGGCGGTTTGCCATGCAACGTCGTGACCCCCCCCCCCCCCTTGTTTTTTCACCACTCTTTCTTCCCACGGTCGCCGTTTGATAAATAAATAAATAAATAAATAAATAAATAAATAAATAAATAAATATATATATATATATATATATATATATATATATATATATATATATATATATATATATATATATATATATATATATATATATATATATATATATATATATACACACAGAACACTGGGGCGACGTGGAAAAAAATGGTGCACTGTGCGTGGACGACACTAACGTTCCCGCGTCTTCTCTCATGCATGCAAACCAGATAACGCAAACAAGTGCTCATTACCGGGGGGCGCAAGAAACATCCTAAAGGAAGAAACTCGAAATAATGCTGTCAAAAGCGAGGGCCGGATGAAATTTTATCTCCGGTAGGATCAACTCTGCCACATCCGTCTACTTCCTCGTTCGACTGGTGCCACGCCGGCTCGCCGTGAAGTTACGACCAAGGCGACCACCGCATGCGCGGGTGCGTGACGAGGTCTAATCTGCTTGCTAACTGCCTTCTTGTAGTCCTGGTAGCGACACTCAATACGGCGTGGTAACTGCAGTGAGCGACGTCAAGGAGGAGGAGGAGGAATAAACTTTATTACAAGAAACCAGCGGGTTTAGGTGACCGGCCCTAAGCCTCCCATGAGGGGACGTCAAGGGCTTGCTTGCCTCGATGCCACCTCACGGGCGTGCTGGGTCGCCCAGGTTTGGTCGTCAAGAGCGGGGCTCCCCAGAGCCACATGGAGCTTCGACGAAAGGGCCGTGGCGTAAGTGTGTCTGTACTGTGCCGGGCACTCCCACAGCATGTACGGAAGCGTAGCCGGCTGAGTGCCGCAGCACCGGCAGTGGGAGGTTGCGTACATGTCCGGAAATTTGAGGTCAAGGTGGGCAGATGAGGGATACCGACAGCAACAAAACACTAATAATTAACAGATATAAATTTCAAAACTGTCTAATCGGACGTTTTGAACACCTGTCTGCAACTTTCTCATAGAAATTTTCGACCCATCTTCGCTGCTTTAACGAGGTAAATAATTAGGCGGCACTAGTTGAACAATTAATCAGAACGCAAAAATAGTCCAGCTCAGTCCAGGCGGTGATGAGTAACATGCATTTGGTCTTGTCGTCATTGCGTGAGTCGGTATACTTTTAAAATATGGCTAAAGATAGCTGGGGCACCCTGTATGTTACAACTCTTAAGGTTTGCACAAATTTCTTGTACCCTTATGCGGAAGAATCACCATTTAGACGTGCAGCAATTCAGTGTTTAGGCAATATGAGGCAAGTTTAAAACATCTTGGCACGTTAATCTTAAGCCTACCCCAACGGCAATTTATGTTGTGCAAAGGGCCACAACAGCACTCTGATCTTTGACAGCTGTTGGCTGAAGGCAGCGTAGCCGGAGGTTAGTACGAACTCCAACTGATGGAGAAGGACAGGAATAGTTTGGCTTTTTTCCCCCTCGGTAGCAGCTTTCCTTTCATCTTGAAGCATTAGCGCAGGCGCACGGGGACAAAGATGAAAAACACAAACTGGCGCAGTCTAACAACTGGTTCATGTTTTGACAGAAGACAATAAACAGAAGACAAAGCGAAATTTCTTTCTCAAGCAAAGCAACCGATCGGTGGCTAACGCATTTTTTTTCAGATGGTCAATGTAAAAGGATTCCATGATCTCTCTCCATGTGGCGTGTGTCCTGTTTAAACGTGTTTCGGCCAGATTGCACAGATTTAAAGGTCTTTTAAGCAAAAGTTTTCAGAAAGTAAACCAGTTGTTAGACTGTTCCCGTTTGTGTGTCTCATATTTGTCCCCGGGTGCCTGCGCATAGACTTCGAGACACATATCTTCCAATTAGACCAAACCACAGTTTTAGCTTTTTTATTTTTCGCAGTGTTTCTCTCAGCGCATGCAAACCGACTACAAGTGCTGCTTGTTTTCAGAAAAGACTGCAGCCCTATTTGCATGCAATTTTATCACGAGGTTGGTGTCGTTTCTGAATGAACACCCCCCCCCCCCATTCAAGCCACGCTTTAGTGGTACAATTAATGTATGTTCTAGATAGTTTTCCTGACGAAATATTGGCTAATCTTTGGGAAGACGTGTTCATAGCGACGCTGTGACAGCTTAGTCAACATTTTTTAGCCAGTTTTGTAGCATTTATAACAGATACTCTCACTCTTAAAAATGCGGAGGGTATCGCAAGGGTAAAAAGGCCAAGTCACTCTTCTACTCTCGCAAAGCATCGGATAGAGTGAAATGCGACTCCGTGCGAAATGAGAGAGTGAAACTGCTTTCTACTCTACCTCTCTCTGAGAGAGTGGAATGCCCAAATGCTCTTCAGCATGAGAGATTGAAACGTTGTTATACTCTTGTTCTTGATTACATGTAGATACGTCGGCACATCACGACTGATTAGCACTACCTAATAACCACACACATATATGCAGTAAGACGCACTTTTTTGTTGAAGCGTTTGAGACGATTAACAAAAAGAACAGCGTTTCCAGCGCGCACCACTGAATTTCACTGCACTGGAAGGTGCACTTGGAACTATTGATATCCTCATTTTTAGCTTCGAACCAGTGTAGTGAAATGAGCGAAGACTATTTTATTCAAACGGTCACGATTTAAACTCAACGAGAACGACTATGACATTCCTCTTATATTAATATTCTAGTTTTCGCTACGACCATTGCACACGATGATGCCGTGAGTGTAACGTACGGTACGGATACAGAGAAGTATTGTGGCTTTAGTCGTATAACGTGAACAAGAATAACCGGAAATATGCCGAAGGGGATGAAAAAAAATAAAATTGTTAGGTGTACAATGCAAAAGCGCAATGTTTCGGACGCAGAAATGACTAACCACTTAGCCGTTCAGTGTAAATGAAGTATATATATTCGGTTGCACTAATACTACATTTTCTACTGTAAAAAGCGTGTCGAATAGGCGTTCTGATCGCACGAAGCACAACTCAATAGCAGTATAATCAAGTTAGCTACAGTCGGGCTGCTTTTTAGAAGCGTGGAGACTGTGAAATGTGCACTTCTAAACAAGAAAATGCAAGCAGACCATAAACATTACTTATGACATGAATACTTACACGCTGATATACCGTCTTTTAGTGTGGTGTAGTGAATTTTTTTGCCGGCACTCGCACGCGTCAGGCGCAAAAATAATGGGCTGCCGCGGAGCAGCGAAGGTTGTTCTAGGCGTCCGCGGACACAGGATTACAGATGAAAGTGACAAGGATTTTGAGACCATCTTGCCGAATCTGCCAGCAGGACGTGTTGTTTTGAAAACAGTGTTTTTTTTTTCACGGAGGTATTCCAGTAAGGCCTTTCAAAGTCGAAGATTTCCGGGATCCCTGGACAAGAAACGACTGCTTCCAGACGTAATTTGTTAGGCCTCCATTTGTTAGAAATGCGCAGACAGAAAAATCGTCTGAAACTATTATTTCAAGTTCTAAATGGCCAAATAAATATCAACAAGGAAGTATACATACTGCCACCAGGTAAAAAGAGCTCAAGAAACAACCACAACAGGGCCATTCAAACGTACAGAACTCGTATGGATAGTTTCGAATACTCCTTTTTTTCCTAATACAATTGAAATGTGGAGTGAATTGCCGGTGAGTGTTGTTGACCAGAACGATTTGTCGAAATTTGAACAGACCTTGCATGATTATCTGTACAATTGTAGCATTTGATCTTGATTCATCCTGTATTTGTGTATTTACTAATAATGTTCTTTCTTCTATAATGTTTTGTTATGTTACCCTCTCTGTAAGGACTCTCGCATGAGAGTTGACAGTATTGTTAAATAAATAAATAAATAAATAAATAAATAAATAAATAAATAAATAAATAAATAAATAAATAAATAAATAGCATTCGGTGCCTACTACAGCAACCATTTGTGCGCCGTCACCTTAAACAGCCCGGAGGCGACTAAGAGGTTGACTGAATTGAAAGAACTCCAGGTCAAGGGACTCCGCTGCCTTGTTATCGACCCTCAAGGGCAGCAGGTGAGGCTGCGGCTCCACTGACAGTGAGTGAGTGAGTGAGTGAGTGAGTGAGTGAGTGAGTGAAGAAAATGAAAGTGGCTCCTGCCGCGAAGTCCTTTTTCAAGCTTCACACGGGTACATTATCTTTCAGGATATTTCAAGCAGAGCATGGTTTTTACTCACCTTAGGAGACAAATTGCCTTATGCGTAAAAAACCGGAAACTATAGACCATGTATTCTTGCATTGTTAGGAAGGAGTATATTTTTGGGACGTACTTCAGAGGACAATAAAGAAGCAATTACCTTTAAATTCCTATGGTTTAAGATTTAAGATTTGGTTATGCAAAGTGGCATTCACTGTTTATGGCGGGCCCGTATGGCGGGTTTTATTGCGATAAGGATGCATGGCCTGCACGAATGTGTTTTCGTGAATGTATGACCACGCTTGTTGAACTGCAGAAGGCTCAGGAGATTGTACCTGAGTGGTTGTCGAGGGTAGAAGCCTTGGCAGCACTTAAAGATTTTTAACTTGTGTCCCTCTCGTAGAACTGTCACTGATTTCTTTATATTGTGCTTGTGGTTTGATGTACGAGCCGGTGAACAGGTACTAAAACAAAAAAAAATAGTGTGGTGTAGTGGTTAGCGTATTGGGCTCGCAATCTGCAGTGCGTCTATGCGTCTAGAGTTCGAAGGTTCAAGCCCCAGGGGGTCATCTTTCACTTTTTTTTTGTTTTGTCATAGTGCTCGTATTTCACCATTCTTACAATCCGCGCGCGCAGAGATCTGTCAAAAACAATAAAAAACATATTTCCTTTTGAAGTTCTGCTATTTCTTTGTAAGGTGTCATGTTAGGTCATGCTACTCTGCTTCTGGCGGCCTTATGTTACTCTGTTGAAGGGGAGTGCTCTGACCCATTCTGGGGGAATCAACAAGAGGTGATTTACTCTGGGAAAGAGAGTGAAATATGGGACAATAAACTACTCTCCCAAAGAGAGTTTGTGTTGCATCGGTTTGTGTTGCGTCACGGCCCTCCTCGCGAGCTCTTCAGTGACCGGGGTCGTGTATTTCTATCCGACGTAATCCAAGCACTTCTCCGTCAGTGCCATATTGTACACCGGATGAGTACTGCTTACCACCCTCAGACGAATGGCCTGACTGAGCGGTTTAATCGGACCCTGGGTGACATGCTGGCGACGCATGTGGCATCCGACCAAACGAACTGGGACCTGGTTCTTCCGTTTGCGACGTACGCATACAACAACGCTACTCAGGTCACCACCGGCATTTCTTCATTCTTCCTTCTATACGGACGTCATGCATCGCACACAATTGACACTCTACTGCAATACGCACCTTTTGTATCTGGTGCACTCAGGTACATCTGGTCGTGCACCAGATCTATCTGAGTGCACGACCGTGTCCGAAGCCGCCCGTCACGCCGAAGAATGCCGCCAACTAGCGAAGCAGTTTACTACGGCTGACCAGCAACGCCAGAAAAAGGCCCGCGATGATGACCATCTCCTGCCGCAGGGTTCTCCCCTGGAACCCTTGTATAGCTGTATGTACCACTCTGTGCACCTGGTTTGTCTACCAAGCTACTTTCAAATTACCCTGCTCCATACCGCGTGGTAGAGCGCACATCGCCTGTCAATTGCGCCATTAAACCGCTTACGCCACTCGGTGACCATCGTCGGCGTGGACGCGATGTTGTTCACGTGGACCGCTTGAAGCCGTACTTCGACCCGCTCGTTCCCACTTGTTAGATCGCCCGAATGACTTCATCTATCACGACGGGGGCAACGATAATGAAGGAATTATGACAACACCAGGGAACAACAAGCATCATCGCAGAGAAAAGCACCACGAGATCGGCGCTTGAGCTCCTCCATCTATCTTCCTCGTCCTGTCGCTATCTCGAATCTTCCACCTGCCTGTTTGGTTCGCCAAATAAACCTTTTTACATTATTATTAGATATGAAGCCATGGACTGTGTGCAATATTTTTGCTGGCTTTACAGTCCACAGCTATATAAACTGCCGATTTATAATGCGGATACGAGACTACATAGGTCGAAAGCAGAAGAAATAGCTTAAAATTATGTTGGGGATATCGGCCTGGCAGATCGCATTTGCCATAAGTGGCACAATGTGATAGTTATAGTAATAGAACGACTCCTCCCCCTTACTCTCTCTCTCTCTCTCTCTCTCTCTCTCTCTCTCACACACACACACACACACACACACACACACACACACACACACACACACACACACACACACACACACACACACACACACACACACCACACACACACACACACACACACACACACACACACACACACACACACACACACACACACACACACACACACACAGTTGAACGGAAGAAGTGGAATGAGTGAAAGAATGGAACAGAGGATCAATGAACAGAGGCTCATCAATGGGTAACAGAACTTTGATTAGGTTCTGACATACGCAAAGGAGTTGTTCAGAAGCTTGCATACATACCTACGCTCATACTGGCAATCGTTTACGCCTTTGGTCAAACGCCTACGAAAAAAAAGAACGCGTGTACTGGCGTAAAAAAAGAAGACGTCAAATGGAGGCACCACTGATGGGATGTAGCCGAAAGCTGCATACGTCAACCAGTGATTAACTGCCCCCACATCAAGAGAAGTACTCATTAAGCCGAATGCTTTCGTAAAAGTAGTGTTTATGCGTTTAGTGACGTCCGCATGCATTTGTAAGCGTGTCCACAACGCCTCGTCTGTTTGCGTGTAGAAATGCACGAATAGCACTTCTAGCGACTCCGGAATCACCTGGCGCCAGTGCAGAGATAAAGCCTTGCAGCGCAGTGCAGCTGATGAGTGCTTGCCGATTTTAGTAGCGGCGCCTTTGCCGACTGCTTTTGCCGACGTCCTTTGGCAGAGTGCCCGCGAGTGTTCTTGCCTTGAGTCGTGGCATTTTGAGCTTGACGTTTCAATCGCACCACCTACACGTCCATCGCATTAGAACACGTCGCGCGCCTAATTACAGTTCTGCGGTGATGCCGGGCGTCTCGGCATTACACCCTGCCGTCTCCTCTAATGTCAACGTAACATAATTTCTCCCGAAATCTCTCAATTTTTTCTTTCGAGACAATCGATAACAAAGTGGCAGTGTAAATCGCAATAAAAATGTCAATACTACTACTACTACTACTACTACTACTACTACTACTACTACTACTACTACTACTACTACTACTACTACTACTACTAATAATAATAATAATAATAATAATAATAATTTTAATAGTTGTTGGAGTTTAACGTCCCAAAACCAACATTTGATTATGAAAGACGCCGCAGTGGAGGGCCGCGTAAATTTCGACTACCTGGGATTCCTAAAAATGCACTTAATTGAAAGCACACGGACTTCAAGCATTTGCGCCTCCATAGAAATCGTGGCCGCCGTGGCTGGCATTTGATCCCGTGACCTGCGGGTGAGCAGCCGAGTACCTTAGCCACTAAACCACTGTGGCGGGTAAACATCTCAAAAAGAGTATGGCATGCCGGGTCCAATCGGAAGGAATAGCGTAGAATATATTGATTGATTGATTTGTGGGGTTTAACGTCCCAAAACCACCATATGATTATGAGAGACGCCTTAGTGGAGTGCTCCGGAAATTTCGACCACCTGGGGTTCTTTAACGTGCACCCAAGTCTGAGCACACGGGCCTACAACATTTCCGCCTCCATCGGAAATGCAGCCGCCGCAGCCGGGAATCGAACCCGCGACCTGCGGGTCAGCAGCCGAGTACCTTAGCCACTAGACCACCGCGGCGGGGATGCGTAGAATATAGTACAACAGAGTTTGTTTAGTTGGCTTGCTTCCAAATAACCCTTGCTAAATACACTTCATGTAGGGTATATAGCTAAAACACTGACCTGACGACGATTGGCACAACGCTAGAACTGTTGTGATTAATGATGGTACGATTTTAATTAAAAGATCCTTCGATATTGTGTAGTGACAAACACGAAGGTGAAGCTGGAATAGGAATTCGGTTGTAGTAGGTAAGTGATGGTCAACGTCCGGCACATTCGCAGCGCTCTCGTGTTCTTTCCCTTTTCTTTCTCACTTCCCGTACTGAGCAACTCTAATCGCTTACTTTTTAGAACAAGGAGCCCCGGTATATACAGCGCGATAACGCTTAATCGACGCGTTATCAGCTCCTTTGTAAACGAGCTTCAAGCTATGACCACATCACCTTCTTATTTTACACGTTCTTTCAATTGAAGTGCGAAAATGTTTCAGGCCCGTGTGCTTACAATTAGGTGCAAGGCTACGCTACTGTGTTTTCTTGAGCCGTCGTTTTGAGCTCCTCCTGATAAGCATCACCGTGCGCACAAGTAAAAATCGGGGGCGGGGGGGTGGGTGTCTTTAGCAAATCTGTCGTAATAGCCAAACCTTGCCCATATATAGTTTTACCATGTCGGACATTGAAGGTTCGGGATTATTTTCATGACCAATCATATTGTTTTACGCTAATGTTGGTCGAGGACCTCCGATGTTTTAGTCCAAAACGGCTTACTTCACATCATTACGCCCTAAAAGCCGGTAGAAGGGCCACACGTTTGTGAGAAGCACGGCCACGCTTCATTTTCATTTTTGCAGTGAGCCGCCAAGTGAGTGAGTGAAAGAGCTTTATTAGGTCCACAAGAGGCGCGAGTTCACTCGACGTCACTTAGGCCGCTCCCGCGCGGGCCCTCTAAACGGCCAATACATGAGAGGTCAGGTCCCGGACCTTAATGAGCCTGTTCAATTCCTATCGGTGCAATGGGGGACCAGCAAAGACACAGTTCCACAGGACATGCTGGAAGTCCGAGCAACCACTACACTGGTGGCAATTCGGGTTTGGGAACCGTTCGGGGTATGTTATGTGCAGTGCCGCGGGGCTAGAGTAGGGTCTTAATTGGAGCAGTCTTAGAGTGACAGCTTGGGCTTTGCACAGCGAAGAGTGTGTCAGGGACAACACTCTTTTTGAGAGACAATAGTGCTTGCATATCTCGTTGTACGTGCAGAGAGGCTTGGGCCTCCCAGAAGATGGCGCTTTATCCGGCACACGGTCAGTCAAAACTATAGTGCAGCCGAGTACACCTCACCGTTCAGATTGATTGAAGCACCCTCAATGGTTCTAAAGTGCGCAGGAAACCAGACCAATGAGTGATTTTTGAGGTCACTGAATTTTTTAAGGATCTCTAGGACCTGAGGAGACATCATATCCATATAAAATGCCTTGAACAGCCTTGGAGTCTGAATATTAAAATTGGGTCATGAACACCACCCACCTCACTCCCTCCTTCCTCTCTCTCTATTATTTTAATCGTATCCTTTTAATTCCTTCTCTACCCCCACCCCTCGTGAGCTACTGTTGAGGTGTCCTCCCCATGAGAGACAGTTACGGGGCTCACTTTTCTCTTCTTTTCACTTAAAATAACTTACCCCCTCCCCCACCCACAGCAAGAGCAATGAAAACATGCTCTGCAACGCTGGAGCTTGATGTGGAGATGGTAGCTCAGCTGATGACCTTGGAATCACAGTGGATGACCACTGAAAAGAAGGCTTCTTTTCGAGCGTACGAAGCGGCATCTACGAAGCAGGCTCGTTCTTTGTCCAAGTGGGTACTGGCGAGCAGAGCTTTACCTCTTGTTCGCGTTCATGCTTCGTTGTAGGTTGGATGCATATTGAGCTGCATCTGATGTACGGAGATTTTGGACCTGACTTCGTTGGGCACCTTCACAGCATCAGGACTGAAGACGGCGGGGTTGCGTCCCAGCATGCCGAGTATGGTTCTAGCCACTGGTGTGCTGGACAGGTGAAAAAAGCTTGCTTCGGCGAGGTCGATATCTGTGCGAGCTGGCTTGTGGATGATAAAAAACCAGCAAGGAACAACAGACACATAAATATAAGGTGATAGGATGAAGCTGGAACTAATCTATGAACTACTCTGCAACTAAATGTGAAACTTACGAAGCTTGAAGTTCCAGCTTCCTCCTGTCGCCTTCTTTCTTTGCGTCCGTTGTTCCTCGCTGGTTTGGCTTATCTACGAGCATGTTTTCTTTCCCACTCGACCAGTGAGTGGGGCGTGGAGGAGTGTGCTACGACGGATCTCAATTGGCTACCCCTGAGCACTTCTATGTTGACCACTGTACAAACGACGAGATGCTACTGCCATTCGCATTGAAACACAGAGCCTTCGAGGGGTTAACGCTTTTTCGCAGTTATCGATAACTGCGTACGACTGGCGTTACAACGCTAGTTCTTAGAGGTTTCCTGTTCCATCGTCGCCGCAGGCGCACGTATCATGCTGGATGCAGGTAAAGAACGCCCCAGTCGGAGGTGCGGGCCCCAAGCTCCGGGATGAAGCCGCAGGCGTTGCGCGGAACTACGCTTATCTTTCTTTTTTTTAAACAGCTGTGCTTCCGGACAGTGTTGCTGCTACCGGATGAAGCGCCACCAGAAGCGGCGTCGCCGCTCCCTGCACCGGAAGGCGTGGCGCGCATATCGCATGGTGAACGCGTGCGTATGATCCTCTTTAGCGCGATATGCAAATATCGTTCCCACAGCGTTGAACCATTTCGCATGGTCCGGTCTTGCCTTTTTAATACAATCGTAGCGCTAATTACGCAGCCGACGTGGGAGGGGTGGGAGGAGGCTGCTTTGTCCAGCCCAGCTCAAACGATCAGTGAAACCTTGCGCGCACGGGTTTCAGCTCAGTCGAACGAAGTTCCGGAGTAAGAACCCATCCAATCCCCCATTGCCCGAGTTCCAGTTTACGATATTCTGCAATGTTTCATTCATTCATTCATTCATTCATTCATTCATTCATTCATTCATTCATTCATTCATTGTTTCTTTTTTGTGGTTACGCGTATCTGAAATCAAGTCCACTCGCGAGCGACATTCACGCCATGAAATGGATAAATTGTACTGGTCAACGCTCCCTGGATTAACACACAGTAATGTCCCAATTACGTGGATTAGGAAACGATCAATGCTGTAGCAGTGGTCTCAGCCAACGGCGTGTTGATTTCTCATACACGTTCATTTTCTATCACTGAGGCCGTATTTTCAATACAGGCGAAAATGAGTGAGGCTCGCGTACCAAGATTTAGGTGGACCTTGAAGAACCCGGCAGCAGGTAGTCGAAACTTCCGAAGCTTTCACTAGTGGCGTCCCTCATAATCACTTCGTCGTTTTGGGAGGTTAATTAATCCCCAACAACTACTACGAATTTTTGCCTATCTATCTATCTATCTATCTATCTATCTATCTATCTATCTATCTATCTATCTATCTATCTATCTATCTATCTATCTATCTATCTATCTATCTATCTATCTGTCGATCTGTCTGTCTGTCTGTCTGTCCTGTCTGTCTGGCTGTCTGTCTGTCCTGTCTGTCTGTCTGTCTGTCTGTCTGTCTGTCTGTCTGTCTGTCTGTCTGTCCTGTCTGTCTAGTCTATCTATCTATCTATCTATCTATCTATCTATCTATCTATCTATCTATATCTATCTATCTATCTATCTATCTATCTATCTATCTAGCTATCTATCTATCTATCTATCTATCTATCTATCTATCTATCTATCTATCTATCTATCTATCTATCTATCTATCTATCTAGATCTAGTCTATCTATCTATCTATCTATCTATCTATCTATCTATCTATCTATCTATCTATCTATCTATCTATCTATCTATCTATCTATCTACTATCTATCTATCTATCTATCTATCTATCTATCTATCTATCTATCTATCTATCTACTGAATCAATCTATTCAAAAGACGTCACAGAGAATGGGACTGCTGAAATACCAAACACTCCACCCTCCACGCCTCAAAAAAGAAAATTGCATTTTACTAAAAGATGTACATGTCTGGAATGATTGTATATCTTCTGTAAAAGCCACGGAGGGGAGAAAGCGATTCCAATTTCAACTTGTTCTTCAACAAAAACGAATGTAAGGAAAGGTTGATGGGATAGAAAAAAATGAATGCAACACGTGATGGGGGGGGGGGGGTCATCCACGTGTGGTCGAGGACCCGATAATCCTGGAATGAATTCACGCCGAGTGGTTTCATCGCGGACAAAAAGATTTTCGGTAGAACAGAAGGGGCCGTATTTTCCCGTTCGCTTTACGAAGTTATGAATATGAAGGTAGCATTCCACGAATGGTGTTGTTGAAATTCGAGAGCATATAGTGAGCGGGCATTTATGAGCTTCGTGCTCATTGGAATACCTCAATTAATGAATTTTAGGGACAATGTCTGGCAAATAGATGCGACACAGGGCTAGTTCGTAAATCCTTTTGTATTTAAAGCAGCATCGTGACTTTTTGGCACACTTTTACGCTCAACTAAGCCTATGTACGTGAACCTCGGGTATTCCTCCCCTACCGAAACGTGGCCGTCACGGCCGGGATGCGACCACGTGACCTTTAAGTTCAGCCGAGTTAAAATAGGTCTGAAGCAACTTGCAAACTACAGACCTAATTTGTAGATGTACGACATTAACTCGGGGATATTGTACATGGTTTCTCCGGAATCCCGCTAGGTGCCGGAACAGTTTTTGAAAGGAATAATTGACAATCACTAATTTGTAGCACGAAGCAAAGCAATTCGTTTTAGTTTAAAAAATTGTCCTGGTCAAGGATGGAATCCGGGACAAAGGCCCTTCCGATGCAGTTGCTCTATCAATTGAGCTAACCAGGATACTTGCAATTAATCCGAACGAGGACGAGTTTTGTTTTCAACTAAAAGCTTTCCTCTCTGAAAAACCCGTATGCATCTCCTTTAGGCTTCGTGCTACAATGTAGTAGTTGTGACGCATCGCTTTCAATGAAACAGGATAAAAAGTAAGAAGCTAGCCCAAATTCATGTCACTATTAACGACGAAGGGTCGTACCGTTGCGAAAAGCGATTAAAAGCGATGTTTCATCCACCGACGATCTTCTCAACTACGCCTGCGACATGACCAGTACTTACACAAACAGGGCCACCGAAACTCAAGTTTGTCATTTTCTCACCGAACCGAAGCGAACTCCATTATTCGCAATGTCCGACGTTGATGCAACAACCGTACGAGTAATTTGGCATGCTACGACCTCCCTACATGGCACCCCAGCAGCAGGAACATGCAGCGAGAAGGTCAGGGCGCGCCAGCAACAATTTCCCAGCTATTTCCGCTCAAGGAAGCTTACAGGAAAACCAAAAGTGGCGAATCTTTCCTCGAGCAACGAAAGCATGCGTCGACGCTATGTTGAGACGCGTCGACGCGGCTTAGTCTTGGCCTACATGATCAGCCCTTCTCTTGGCACTGTTCGACAACGTGGCAGCCTCGATGACGTCACGGTACTACGTTTCATGGAGAAACGCCTTGTCATAGTGACGTCAATGGTACAAAATAAGGAAGCCTCGTTCCTCCCTTTCTTACTATCTCACGCAGACACAAACATCATGAAAATGATAGGAAAACAACACGTTGAACACAGGAAACTTGTCATGGGCTGGGAAGTTATGAACGGGCGGGTTCAGTTTGATGGAAGGTTATGAGAGTAGTATGCGTTGCTATGTGGGGTTTAACGTCCCAAAAGCCCCATATGATTATGAGAGACGCTGTGGTGGAGGGCTCCGGAAATTTCGCCCACCTGGGGTTCTTTAACCTGCACCCAAGTCTGAGCACACGGGCCTACAGCATTTTCGCCTCCACCAAAAATGCAGCAGCCACGGCCGGTGTTCGATCCCGCGACCCTGCGGGTCAGCAGCCGAGTACCTTAGCCACTAGACCACCACAGTGGGGCTTCCGCATAGACGCGCAGGGTGGCGGAAGGGTTAAAAAAAGTAAACATGTACTATACGTGCTAATACTACAGCTGCTAGCTAGCTAACAAGCCAAGATTCTGAAGCCTACGTCGCAATAACTTTATATTATTTAAGTTTTTTTTTTCGGGTAGTCAGTGGGGCAACGCTAGATTTGAAACGATGGGCGTAAATCAAAGCGTTGCTTTCTATCGGCATTAAACTCGAAAGCGCACAGTTACGAACACACCGAATAGCACTTCTCACAAACTGTGGCGAAAGCGGGCACTTGTGAGGCATGTGAATTATTTTCCCGCTTGGAAAACATAAGCTAACCCAGAACTTTTCGCAATCGGACGTGTCTACAGTTACAGCTAGCTGGGTAGAGTGACTGAAAAAGTGAATAAACTAACCAGTGTCTCCAGCGGGACAATGGTTAGTTTCTTCCAGAAAGGAAGCGCCGGATTGGTTGAGCATCTGGGAAGCCTTCATTAACACTCTTACAATGACTACGAGGAAGTACACGAACGTATTTCTAGCAGTAGACGTTAATAGAGAACGATGCGGTTGTTCTTTTCTTTTCTCGCATAATGGCGCAACGTTTAATACAGGATGCACTCACGGAAAAATAAGTGCGAAAAATACGCACATCCAAGAACAAAGACGGCCAGCAAATTGGACTTGGTTGATGTTGTGTTGCGCAAGGTGTGTCGTTTGCTTCCTACTGTTCGTGCGTGATTTATTACACGCCCAGTTGTTTGGGGTCGTTTTGACAGCCCATGCACGTTCTCTCTTTCTTGCGCCTCACGTGTAGACGAGGCTAACAAAAATAAAGTATGAGAAAAAGCCACGTAATCAATAAAAACAAGATGGGATGTAAAGAGGAGCAGAATAAGTGTTTTTTCTATCCCGATAGGTTGTTGCTTTACGATTGATTTTGTGGAGCGGTGCTCTAGGAAGGTAAATATTACAGACAAAAAACACACACAAGTTTGTGGACTGCGACTGAATGATAATGCGTTTTTGAAAAGCTTTCTTAGTGTTTATGTAAATATACCCAGCTGCCTCGTGAAAGTTCAGCTACAGAATGAAAGTATTTACACAGTCAAATGAGTGGGTAAATGAAGGAACCGAAATGATGACACGCAACACTGGCGTTCATTATGGCAAGATGTATAGCCTCTTTAAACCTGGTTTGCGGCTGGGTTGTATGCAAAGTCCCTAGGTAAGGAAGGGTTCCAGCTGAGTTTGATTAACATCAATATTATCAAACCCTTGGGATAGCTTGCCAGTGTCCTGTCCAGTGACTGTACCTCCAGCTTCTATTGCACTCTCTTTGATGATACTAGTAAGACTATCGTTCATTGTGTGAACGCTAACGACGGTTACCTCGTTTGGTGCCTCGAGTCTATTCTGAAGCGAAACTATGAATTTGTTTATTTCCGCTCTCACCGCTCGTTCGTTATTCGGCTTCTTGCGTAGGAGTTTCTGTCTTTGCTTTTTTTTTTCAAATATAGGCGAATACGGGATCTTACCATTTTGTGGTAACTGCATCAAATCTTGTCAACTACTACTACGTCCGGTGCAATGCCTGAGTGTGCACACAGAATGAAGTCAATTTCATTTCTAGTTTCGCCATTAGGACTTCGCCACATCCACTTATGTTTAGCCCGTGTTTTGAAAAAAGTATTCGAGATCCGTAAATTATTACGTTCTGCGAACTATACCAATAACTCCCCTCTGGCTTTTCTGGAGCCGGTGCCACTTTCCCCCACTGCATGGTTTACAGCCTGTTTCTTGCCTACTTTGGCATTAAAGTCGCCCATCAGAATAGTATACTGTGACTTTACTTTATTGATGGCTAACTCTACGTCTTCATAGAAGCGTTCAAACAAATGATCACCATGGCTCGATGTAGGTGCATAGGCCTGTGCCACCTTCATCTTGTATCTTTTGTTAAACCTAATTATGAAGCTTGCACCCTCTAACTGATGCTATAATATTCCTCCATGCTGCTAGCCATATTCTTGTATATAAGAAACCCCACACCTAGTTCTTTTCTGTCAAACGTTTGACAGTATAGCATAGGATTTGTCCATTATTCAGCACTGTATAAGCCTCACGTGTCCTCCTGACTTAGCTGAGCCCTATTATATCACATCGAACACCCTCTGATTCCTCGAATAGCACACCCAGACTAGCATCACTAGATAGCGCTCTAGCGTTGAAGCCTTAGGTAGCCAAGTTCAGATTCCAATGGCGGCCTGTCCGGACCCAGATAATCTTAGCACCCTCCGCTGCGTCGCAGGTCTCATCGCCGTTTTCAACAGTTGCTTCGCAGCCGCTAGGGACAGAGGGCCAAGGGTTAATTGCTGTATTCATGGGAGGTTCTGGCCAGGTCTTAGTAGGACTTGGCCACTCCCAGAAAAAAAATCCCTGACCAATTGGAAATTTTCACTTGAATCCCATTGAAACCAATTGAACATTTCCCATTAGAACCAATCAGAAGTTTCCAGAGAATGAGAGGGCGAACGCCTTAGCTTGAGAACTTACAAACTGAACGGGAAGCCACAGCCCACGCCAAGATATTCCACTTACGACGCAAGACATCATCTAACACCAACGACGCACGAGAGAACGTCTAGCCCAACCGCATCCACCGCTCGGAACCGCAGAAGCTCGCGCATACAGAATAAATCAAACGCACACCTACCCCCCACTTAGAGCGGGGTCACCACATGAATCCCGCATTATATGGCAGCGCTTGTCCCTGGTGTCGTGCACGGCTGTCTCTGTCGGATATGGCGTGGGAATGCACAACAGACCACACTAGGCAAACTCGCCCTGGGCTATGGGCTTATACTCTAGGAGCCATGGGAGACCCTCTTCGCTCGGACATGGGCTGGAGGCCCGAAGTAGCCTCTTGGACCGGGCGGAGCTTGTAGCGAGGGTCACTGGAGTCCTGGAATAGGGACCCACCTACTCGCTCTTTCCTCTTCTACCCCTGAATAACCAATAAAGTTTTTCCACCACCACCCATACGTGGGAGAAACGTCGGCGCAACCTTCGTGCCTTAGCGCGGGCCTTCTGCAAACAATTTTCTTCTGCGCTAACACAGCTCAAAGACGCTCGCATCGCTTTGGCTTTGCTTAGTCCCTAGATTTTTCTCAGCAGAGGGAAACATCAAGGGACTTTAGAATGTCAGATTCACGGTGCGAGCTGTTTTCTGGGATTGTACGTGGAGGAGTGGATATATCGTTCTAAAAGGATAAACTAAGTACACCAGCCCCAGTCGTTTACCGTTAACAAATCGCAGGTAAGTGAGGGGGGCGTGGCAGAGCGTAAGAAAACTCACGCTTTCTCTCCCAGAAAAAAAAAGAAATAGACAACACACCGTT
>WOVY01009812.1:107500-207500 GCA_013436015.1 Rhipicephalus annulatus | reverse complement strand
AGTGTGTGTAAGGGGGGGGGGAAGGAGTATTCAGGCAATGTTCTATCAGAACTTGTGTGGTTCGGCGCATTGCCGGGTCAACGAGGTATTGCTAACTTTTGCGTTGTGATTTCGTGCATACCGTCGTTAGTTTATTTATTTGCTTATGTGGTGTTTACTGGCGTGACATTTGAGAGCTGAACTAGCTCACGGTATGTTCAGATAGTCACTCCTGTGACTGCTGACTGCTTTCGCTGGCGCACGGCTGGCGTGCCCTCACCTATGGTGACGGTGAATGCGACTCGCTCAGCAACGAGACTGTAGTCTACGGTCGCCAAAGCGATATTCCGAACGCCGCTGTCTCGCTGTAGTGGTTCTCGACGATGGCGAAACGTGACATTTCGAACTACTATATATGCTATTGGGCTCGTGAACAGCTGTGTCACAATTTCATCCGCGAAGTTTTGGGTGTATATTCCAAGTACACCGTGGTCGAACAACTTTGCTTCCTTAATCTTTCTTGTTGGTATTTCGTTTCTCTCGCTCACACAATTAGCGAGTCATAAGGCGCAATGAAATCACGCGCTTATAACTGCATTTAAAAGGGCAGCAATTATGAAAAAAATTTAGGACCGCACCACTTAGGGCAAATGCACGACGTCGCTACTGCTTTCGGTTGTGACGTGATATTTTAGTTTATTTTCTGTTTGCTGTTAGACAGTGGCAACAAGCCGCCAACTACTGGTTACAAGGGCTTCTATGGAAGTTACGCTACCAGTTTACGTATACCTTGGTGTATGACGGTGGAGCTGAAAGGGTTACAGTCAGACCGCCCGATGTTTTCAAACAGATACCATCCTTTTGAGTATTTTCGCTCAGGCACGACATCAGAAAATTTTGAAACATGTTGCGTTGAAAGAAACGGCAACCCTCCGCTAACCAAAGTTAATACCGTACCATTTGTCAAAATGAAATTTCGTGAATATTATTTGTTCACTTAGGAGGTTCACAGTCATGCAAGTATTCTTTTTTTTTCGCAAGGTCATTGAATAGAAACAGATGCTTTGGTTCATTGCAGGGTTTCTACAGGCACGTCTCAAGGATCCGCGATCTCACCCTTTCACTACAGCATAGGAATGGCCGGGCTGGCGAAGAAACCGGAAACCATTAACGTGAAACGGCATGCAATGTATGCCTAGAGAATAATGATGTGGACGACGGAGCACTCACTATGAAGAAGAGAGGTTCAAAGCGGCTACCGACTGCGTTGACGGGCACTCATTAAATGAGAGTAAGCTATTGTCCTTCTTGGAAAACTAACAAATAGTACGGGTGTGCAGACGCCACAAGGATGACAAGGCAGACCTAGCAATCTGTTTTCGCGGATAGGGTACAGATACCGGAGCTACGAACACTAAGGTCCTTATTTACAAACGCGCCTCGGCTCGAAACTCGACCTAAAGGAATCCTTGACGACAGTTTCGCGTTGCAATTTCCACAACGCGAAAAGACTCAAGGATCCCTTGAGGTCGAGTTTCGAGTCGATGAGCGTTTGTCAATGAGGGTGTTGGGATCTTGGGAATGTGGATTCAATCTAACCAGTGGGCGGACCGTGCAATAAGACTGCCGTGTTGGTCTGTGGCTTAGAGAAACAGAAAGGGGTATGAAAAAGGCAGGAAGGGATGTTAACTCGGTACCTGTTTGCTACCCTGCTTCGCCGAGATGGAGAAGTAGGGGTTGGAAAAAGGATGGTAGGGTAAATGAAACAAGGGAAAGGCAACAACAGAAACATAGGAATACGAATGGAACTTCAAAGCTTATTTCTCTTTTCTATTCTCATGTTTCTGCGTCACACTTGTTTCTGTTGCGCGCTGCTGTAGATAACCAATCACGACTAACCACCCAGATGAGGATCACGATTAGAAAACTAGTGAGTCTTACGATATAATAAACACGTGGAGACGTAGCTCGCTTCTCAATATACAAGATTATCGCGTACCATGACAGGACTAGCACTGCTACGGCGTCTAGGTCACCGGGATAGCACATGACGTTTGTTAACGCACGGTATAGGCGTACACCAGGCGAGGTTAGGTTTATATTCAAGGCGGCTCCTTTCCCAAGTCAAATGTGTCATTTCGCTCCCCAAGATAGACGCAGAGCACGATGGTGGGCAGCCGCAGTGAATACACATCCAAACCCAAAGAACAGCGTCCACGTTGACGCAACTACTGACGTGAACGTAAGAGACGTAGTAGTTACGATAATCGGCTACTTACTAAAACGAGAACGTTACGCATCGCTGAATAACTACAGCGAGGAGGCCTACTAGTTGCAGAAGATGGATGAATAAACTTCATTATAAGTCCTTCCGAACGTACTTTAGCACGTTGCGGGCCGCTCCCACGTCAACAGAAAGATCAAGTTTCTCTGCTGCGTCGTTGGCCCGTTGGACTGCCCATAACTGTTGTTCGAGTTCTGAGCTGGTAATTTCTCCCTTCCATTTGGAAGGTGTGATGACTTCGCCACAGCGTAACGCAGGGCACCGTCAGATCATGCGTTTTGAATTAGCTATATCATTGTAGAAGGAACATGTATTACCTTTCTGTGTTTCGGGATGAATCTCGTGCGATAGCGCGGGGTTAGGGTATACCCGACTTGAAGAAGCCTGATGATCAGAGCTAGAGGTCTGCTTAGTTTTCTGTGTGGTGGTGGGCTATGCCTCTACTAGTTGAAAAATACGAGCGCGAAACTACACAGGGGCGTAACAAGGCAGGGACAAGTGACAGGGAGAAGGCATGCAAAACAAGCCCTCTTATTGTGACCCTGTGCGCTCCCATTTCAAGTGTCATGAATCCCTCAACTCACCCGCCCAATCAGCCATTCCTCCAGAGGATAAGGTTGTAGCTGTTGCTGAATGCAACAGGTACAGGCGTTCTCTAGTAATTATCACGGACTCGCAGGTCACTTGCCTGTGATAACCAATAGTAGGATAGGCGGTAAAAATATAGTCGGCATCTCAAAAGCCAGTGGCGAAAGAGAAGAAAAAATGTCAAATAATGTGATTCCATCCATAAAGGCATTGCCGGGGATCTCCAGGTGGACCCTGTAGCTCGAAGATACACCAGCCGAACGAGATCAAAGGTCTGGGGTACGACAGAAGAGAGAAAAAATGAAGAGGAAAGGCGGGGAGGTCAACCAAGCTTCGGCTCGGTTGGGTATACCCTGCACTTGGGGTGGTAAACAGGGGGATACTAGGAAGCAAAGGAGGATAAAGAAGAAGAGTAATGAAGAAATGGACGAACAGAAACGCTGCCCTCATACAAGTAAGGATACGTTTTGAATTCCTTCCACGCAAAAAGAAGGCTGACGTCTGCCACACCACATGAAATTAGACAGGGAGCATTTGGTGTCCTAACGCCTCCCCCCCCCCCCCAAGCAGTTTCCTATCTCTGTTTATTATTCACAACGAAAAAAAAATACCCAACCGTATACACAGGAAACTAGTGGTCCCTGTGTGGTGACAAATGCACAGCACACCACGCGAGCCTTAAAAAGTCAGTGTTCTTTTGGCATTTGCCTAAGACGATGGAAAGGCGATATCAAACTGCCTCTTTTTCGTCTCAGTCGGTGTATTAATCATCCGCTTTGTTTCGTAAGGAGTTAGGTGAACATAAACAAATCGGCTGTTGAGAGTGGTAAGTGAAGGCTATAGAAAATTGGTGGCTGAAAACTAAGCAACACAAAACATGACAATGTTTTGCGCTATATATAAAAAGTGGGAAAGGGGGCCAGAAATGATGGAAGCTTCAGCAGTGATAGTTGGTTAGTACAAACAGCAGGTCATTAAGATAACCTATAGAGATCTTTGTGGCACTAGCCATTACCCCAATTCAGAGGGTATGCTCCTAACATTCATACACCCGTTTCCGGCAATGCTTTAAGGACAACGTTTGCTAATCGCATTGGCTCCTCTTCCTCCATAACTAATAGCAAGTAAGCGATCGTGTAATCGTTTGTGAGCGCCGGACATGCGTGGTAGTGACTCTGAGATGCACTCGCGCCTCACCAATGTGTGAAGGTGTGCCCGCCCCAAATTCGTTTATTTCTTCCTTTGCACTCGAAATGATTATAGACTCTTTCAAAACGTTCCTGTGCTCAAGACTTGGTGGCTGAAGCATATATAGACATCCAAGACATTCTTTCAACTTAGCACTGTGGGTTAAAAGTTCAGTGAAGACAAATAAAAAAAAACGTTTTCACAAGCGAATTTGCCCGTTGACTAAATATAAGTCTAACTGGACCAAGTATAGTCTAAGCGATGAGGGAATTACAAGATATGATAACACATTTCGCGTAAATATCACGGCGCATTGAATTACTTCAGCAAAATTCATATGACTGGTTTGTCGAAAATATGCATCTTGATGTTGTAGAATGAAAAAGGCGAGTGAAAAGGTACTAAGAAGCCACGACAAGCCAACAATGAATGCTAGTGGCTGGGCAGGCTGGCATGAGGAAGGGGCGCCCGAAATGCTCCAATTTCATTTTAGCGCGCGAAATACCTACCCTTTCCAGATTCAGAACATTCTCTGAGCTAGAGTCGTACAGCGTTGCAGCGCATACACTTCGACGTCTAGAGATCATTGATAATGCATTGCCTAGCCAAAACCATCGGTCTCAAGCTCACGCCCTTTGCTTTTCGGGAGAACAAAGCAATTTAGAGGTCGCTTAATGTCTGCAAGCATACATGTATGAATATCATAATCCGCACGGACACTGGTGGGAGATCTCGAAAAACAGCGTTGTTGATACAGCTATTAGATCAGCTGTCGATAGTGAGCTTGTTGAGGGAACCATTCATCCATATATTAACCAAGAAATGAGAAAAGAAAATCTGATGCAAGCTCACCGCCGGAGGTTATTCACGGTACTGCGCGAAATTTCTTGCAAGCAATCGCTAAATGCTACCTGAGGTTCACGTACCTTTGGAGGTGCTGTAAAATGAGTCACAACCTTCTTTTTTCTGAGCAAGAGATCAAGATTTCTGGTCTTGGAAAACTATTATGTCAAAATGTAATGAACTAGCTGATCGGTTCTGTTAGAAGAAATAGTGTGAATTTTTTAAAGAGAATACTAATAATATCGCAATTTTATGATTAGCCTCAACACGAAATTGCCAAATAAAAAAAAAGCCTTCCCCACTACATCGTCAGTGTACACTGAGTCCTAGAAGTTTAACAAAACCATGACTCCTGTCCAGGCGGCAGAGCTGCACATCGCATTGATTTGATTGATATGTGGGGTTCAACGTCCCGAAACCGCCATATGATTATGAAAGGCGCCGTAGTGGAGGGCTCCGGAAATTTCGACCACTTGGGGTTCTTTAACGTGCACCCAAATCTGAGCACCTGCACATCGCATTGACAAGCCGGTAATAGAACCTGTTTCGTCCATTCCTGCGGTCAACAATAGAGTTGCTGCGATTTTTTTAATAATACCGGATTAAGTCACTGTTTGTGATATCAAACGCGGAACTACGTCGACGGCATCAGGGACCTTTCGCTCTTCCTCTATAACTTTCCTTTCACCTACTTCCTTCTCTAATGCAAGCAAGCTCAGCGGGCTAAGGCGTGGTTAACTTCTTTGCTTTTTTATCCTCCTTATCATCCTTCTCCAATCAACGAAGAGGGCGTCCACATTGTCACATAATTATATACGTACGCCGCAGGGAAATATGTGTGAAACTATACAGGAAAACACGCAAACACAACATTTCGTCTATGACGTAATGGCAGGACACGTTAATGGCTAAGTTGGCGTTCGACGTCGATATCAAAACTCCATGCCTCGTTGCCACTTGTGACGTGTAGTTTGAGCACGAAGAAACACGCGCAAAAACCAGCGGTAGAACACAACACTTCGGATCACGTAGTCCAAACTGCAACAGCCATCTTTCTATCTTATCTGCACGTCCGCGTCGTAAAGCGCAGGCAAACAACTCACCCGTTCACCTTGCAAGTGAAATGCGCGGTTTGTGCTTGTCAACAGACCTTGAGCACAAACACCTAAAACAAGGTCGTGACAGAATACATTACACAAATTATGCTCGGCATCGCAAGACCCTGTGCGAAAAGAAATACACAACGGGCCACGAACTTATGGTGCATCGATTTCGCAACGTCTGACTCAGCACAACGTGGCCGTTGTAAACAATAATGATGACGAAATTCACAGGAAATACCGTTGAAACGTGGCGAGGGTTATAGCCCCGTAGTATGCTTGCTGAAATCGGGTGTTTTATCGAATCGTATCGCTGATTTATCGCATCTATCTACCCACCGAGTTGCGCGTTTGTAAACTGGATACATACATCAGATTAACTTCCATGTATTTCCCCTTGCACCCTCCTTCATTTGTTACAGTCTAAACCTTTTCTAAATGTCTCCATGTCTACTTTCCTCAATGTGTGACCACTTTTCTTACTGCATTCCTCTATCTATATAATGTGCTCCCAATAACCTATTTTCATGGTTTGACAAACAGCAGACTATTAAACCAATCAAACGTGAGCAAGAAAAAAAAAAAGACAGGAAAGGAACCATGCGGCAGAGAATTTCGCTGTTCTGGTTCCTGCTCTTGTCTCGCGTTCAGGTTGTTCCTCATTTTGCTGTTTGACGAGATGTGCCGAAAAGCCTGAATACACCCAATGCCTTTAATTACATTCGTCCTATCAATCTAATCTTTGTTTCTTCTTTTCATCTCTTTCTTTTTTGTGCAACCAATACTACGCACGTTTATTGACGATTTCAACAGCTGGTGCGATGGATGGATGGATGGATGGACGGACGGACGGACGGACGGACGGACGGACGGACGGATGGATGGATGGATGGATGGATGGATGGATGGATGGATGGATGGATGGATGGATGGATGGATGGATGGATGGATGGATGGAAGGATGGATGAATGGATGGATGGATGGACGTACGGACGGATGGACGGACAGATGGATGGATGAATGGATTGATTGATTGATTGATTGATTGATATGAGTGCACCCTTTAGATGGAGCAGCGGCTAACGCCAACCAGCCGTAATACTTCATGAACAAAAACTAGTTTTATCATCTTTTTTTTCCACCTTTAAATTGTGTAGTTAAGGGCTGGCACTTTGCCATAAAGGATTTAATTTTCACTCATGCCTTGCTTGTAGCCACCAATCAGATAACCTTCTTCTAGTTATTTCTACTCATTTAAAGTCTATTTTGCCTTCCCTGTCCCTAAATTCCAGTGCTTTAAAAAACTCTGCGACATCATCCTCAGCTATAGGGTGAAACCCTTTACAGAACATTGTCAAGTGTTCGGAAGTTTCTTCCTCCTCTGCACACGCACTGCATACCGTGTTTAGCGCCACGTGACCGAGCGCGAACGCACTTCAGAGTCCCGAAAGCGTTACACCAAATCGTTACACCCACTCTTTCATGTGCGAGGCACCGCAGGGGACCCACCCGCTTTATGCTATCGTGTGCTGCCGTCGTTACTTGACGTAGCGTTCAGTGTGTGGCATACTGAGCGCGCTCTCATGTCTAGAAATAAGTCTTCCTCTTCAAGTACCTTCATTATATATCATATTTTTATCAGCAAAAGAAGAAAAAGTGCGCTTGGCGTAACGCAGACAAAACAACGAATAAAAATCGAACAAAAGGAAGCAAGCGCGAAATAGAAAGAGAGAGAAAAAACATAAAAAAATGTTGAAAAAGCAAGAAAGTGAAAGGCATGTTGGAAATTGATTGACAAAGAGGACCATGAACTGCCACGCACTACAGCAGCAACCCACGAAGTCGGGGTGCGGTTTGTTATAAATAAACCCACTTTCCTGTGAAACGCGAGGTTCGATTTCCTTCAAGAAATAAATAAAAAGAGAGGAGGATAGAAGAAGAATACCGAACAGAAGCAAGGAAAGTTTGCTTGTTCCACAATATTTCCAAGCTTGGCACCCTATAGTTCGAGGCTGCCCTAAACTAAAAATAAAAATAAAAATTGTGCACTTCGTTTAGGGGCCTTTTTCTCTCAATTTATCCTTGAAAGACACCGTCCCCACCCTCTTTTTTTTTGCACATTGTCACGGCGCATGCGTACATTCCCTGGCGGTAAAGTCGTGCAATGCTGGGGTAGAGCTTCAATCTCGGAGGCTGTTGTTCTGGCAAACCCGCCCTTTTTCGCGATACCGCAGTGCGCGCACCCTTCTCTAGCGGAAACGTCATGTAACAGCTCCTGGTCTCGGAGGCCTTCGTTCCTTGGCAATGCCGCTTCTCCCAGCCCCTACATAACCCGACCGAGACGCCAGAGGGCAGCCGCGAAAAATGGAAAAAGGTGGATTCCGGTTGTCCCCGTTTGGACTACAAACCTCGGCGAAAGCCACCCTAGCAAAACGGCCGAGGCCAGCAGAAGGTAATTTTAAAGGCCCGCTTGCTTTTCTACGCCGTGTTGCAAATACCAACCGCGAGTGTGGTCGGCGTTATTAACACGGCGACAAAATATAGAAAAAAATTTAAGACAGCTTTGAACCAGGGGTGCCCACTGAAGTGCAGAGTTGGGCAGCCTTCTTTGTTTTTTCTCTTCTGTTTTTTTTTATTTCGTGCCCCTTTTTTTTCTTTATTTTCCTGCTTTTGTGTCTCGTTTCGCCCTATTTCTGTTTATTTGTATTCTGCTTACTTTTTTACATCTCTTTTATTTCCCGCTTGCTTGCTTTCTTTCAACGTTTATAGCTGGTTTTATATACAGCACTCCCCATTTAATGCAATCACCAAAGCGCTCCAAGAACAAGAGGTAGAAAACTCTTCGGCGCTAGCCCGCGCTCGTTATCTTAAAGAAGGCAATATGCTATAAGAGGTTTTACAGTGGTTTATAAGTGGTTATCTTAAATTGGCAATGTGCGTGCGGTAACATCAGCATCAGGGTGCTCGAAGAACAAGAGGAAGAAGAATAACTTCTCTTTGGCGCTAGCGCGGGCTCAGATGGCTACACCCAACGGTAACTACAGCATACGAAAGCCTACATACGACAGCTTTTTTCTGTGCGGTAGCCGCCGTTTGCGACCACATTACGTCAGGCAACCATCGTTTACATGCGAGGTAAACCTGTACTGCGGTCATCGAGACATGCATAAAAAAATCCATGTCTAAGCATCGAGGAAAAGGACTGGCTCGTTTCCAGGTCCGGAAAATACTTGAGCGGCACATAGATTAACTTTCCCTCCCCTGCCCGTTTCACTCATTGCGAGAGAGTTCGTGCTCAGATGCGTGAGAATAGCAGAGACATTATCGCTTAGATCTGGCTTCTAAACCGGTCCGAATGAAGTCCGCTGCATTAGGCTACCTCGATACGAATGGAGGAAGCGAAATGTGACTCCTGAAAGCACTTTTTTTTTTGCATAGCCTTGTTTATGTCTTGCTGTTTTTCTTTTAATTCTATGTGAAAGCATTCGAAGGCAGGCTGAGTTAGAGCGAGCTATCACAACCTAATGAGATTGACATCGAATCATTAAACAAGCAAGAAAAAAACTGAAAAAATAGGCGCGCCCTATAAAAATATTCATGAGATCCCACGTACCATGTAGGAATCGATGATATATGAGGTAGGTGGAGAAAAGGTGACTATGGTATAATTTTTTCGAGCGAAACGTTATAAAATGAAGTCAGGGATTTACACAAATGTTGTACGCTCATGCGTGTATATGTTGAACAGTCAGGTTTGTTTCATTTGACCAGTTTACAGTCGCGTAACGATTCCAATGGCATCATGAGTATTACCAATACTGAGGGAAGGAAGGAAAATAGGAGGAAAAGAACGGCAGGGAGGTTAACCAGCCTATAGGCAGCCGGTTTGCTACCCCGCGCATGGGATGGTGATAGGGGAGAAGAAAGATAGAGAGCAGAGAGGAAAGAAAGATAAATACAGCACATTCGGCAGCACACGCGCGCATACCAATACTGAAAGTAGTAAGCTGGCATGTAGAGCTTGTGCTGGCGAAAATGGTAGCCCTGGCAAGCGCTACGTAACCAACTTCAGTGGACGGCACTTAACCACAATTCACGTTAACCCGACGTGGCACCTGTATCATTGGAGTACACATGTAATGCTTATAAAGTTAGATAGCCACCACTTCCACGACAATTGACGCTTCACCAACGTCTCGCCTGCATAGGGTCTTTTTCCAAAGCACTTCCGAGAACTACCATGGTTTTGTGATGGAATACTTGATTACCACGCAGATTGCCTGGGTTCCATTCCTGCTGGGACCCTCATATTTCTTCTTTGCATTCATCTTGTCAACGCTGCCGATGTCGGTTTTTTTTTAGCGCTCTCGAAGTTACCATTGTGTATATGTTCTATCCGTTCCTCGGTAAACATAAGCTGTCAAACACCTGTGGCGCATATCCGCATGTGGTGGGCCACGGCCACGGGTGTATGCCACACCTGTGGCACATACCCGCACTGATACATACATACATACATACATACATACATACATACATACATACATACATACATACATACATACATACATACATACATACATACATACATACATACATACATACATACATACATACATACACACATACATACACGCATACATACATACATACATACACACATACACGCATAGATAGATAGATAGATAGATAGATAGATAGATAGATAGATAGATAGATAGATAGATAGATAGATAGATAGATAGATAGATAGATAGATAGATGAGTGTGTGTCAGAGAAAGAGAAATAGGGACACCAGAACTTCCTTCTGGTCCTCCGATCATCATTCCAAGCAAAACATCTGGCAGCTTCGCACCAAAGTGGTGCCAAGATCGAGAGAACAGTGGAGCTGTTGGCCTTGTCTTCCTTAATCTGTGTGGAACTCAAATACGAAGCGACATTTATCTTCATATTTCCTATACATGAATGCATGCATCACGTAGGAAAGCATTACATCCCGCATTTCCCGGGTTATAGACCCGAGACATACGGGTCTAGTGATGACATGTTGATGTTATAATGTTCCATGATCTGTGACGTCATTGACGTCTTATGTGAACATTATAACATGATAATTTCTTGAGTTACTCGTGTCGGCAGTGATGCTGCGGGACGACGTTTGGCGGTAAACTTTCGTATTTGGTGAGGCATTTGAGGACTTCTTGATAGATGTTACATGCGCTCAATGTTCATCTCCGTTCCGTTTTTCTTTTTACACTAAAGCCTTTCATGCCCGGCTCTATTGCGTTCTTATTTCAAGGATTTAGCGTTCTAAAGTGAACACTAACAGACGACGAAGAAAAATTTCTGCCGGAGGCACTTCTGTTCGTTATCACCACCTAGCTGGCGAGAACTGAGTGCTTTAGAGGTCGTCACCCCGCTCGTCGCGATTCGCAGCGCCCCACCTGTACTTTGCCCTTTACAGGGGTCCCCCATGTGTGCGAGCTTATATCGTGAGGGGGGTGCTTTGTACGTCTTGTGCTTTCACAATGAGATTGCATTGAATTTGCACCACGCACAAAGGTAACAAAGGTCTCATTGCTTGCTGCAGCGGCAGCGTACGCTAAAGGAGCGCGCTGCTCAAACACAAAAAAGTATCAGCTGTAGCAGTTGCCTAATTAGGCTCGTCCAGTGTGTGTGTGTGTGTGTTTTCACGCGTATTTTATGCTTGAGCAGCCTCTGCAAGTGTCAAGCTGCTTGCAGTTTTATAATAATAATAATAATAATAATAATAATAATAATAATAATAATAATAATAATAATAATAATAATAAATTTGGGGATGTTCTGACGCCCGATGACAATATGCGCTTGTACCCCCCTTTAATACGGCTGTATTTCATACCGTATTGCGAAGCATGTACACAGGACGCGTATGTTTGTGGAGCATGCAAGTTATTTCACTGACGTCCAATCAGAGGGAGCTACTTTCACTGTATTCACAAGCAGAGGCGTGGCTGTGAGGCAGAGTACTCACTTGCCACGCAAACGAACCGTGTTAAGTTCCCGCTACGACCCGGAATTTTTACATTTCATTTCATTTATTGCATCCTTAAAGGCCCGAGGGCATTACATAAAGGAAGCAACAAATACGCTGTGAGGGTGTACAATTCAATGTGAACAACTTGTCAGAAACAATACAGTTCTAAATACGCTTATGGTAGTTTGGTCCAGAATGACAACAAAAGCTAATCAAATAATGACCAAAAGAGATTTTTGATTGGGAAAATGAACACAAACAATATGGCAAAAAATTATACATACAGTATGCTGGTGGAATATATCTACAGTCACGTTTTATTGGGTGAATCAAAGTGGATTTCCGATTTCGGGCGGAATGATGTGCGGTCAGGTGTGACAACTATGGAGTCGGGGAGGTGATTCCAAAGTGTAATTGCTTCGTGGGAAAAGGAGTCGTTCATTGCAGATGTACGGCCGTTAATTGGTGCAATGGCGATAGAATGGTTAATGCGAGAAAAAGTTCTGTTAGGAGGCTGTAAAAGTTCGTGTCTTGACTTCGGGCGAAAAAGAAACTGTGCAGGAGGCATAGCCGTGAGATAAGGCGGCGTGACGCGAGAGATGGTAGTTGGGATTGTTTGTTTTAGGGCGGTGGCGCTAACTTCTCTGGAGAACTGTGAGGTAATAAAGCAGGCAGCGCGGTTTTGGACTGATTCTAGTTCGTTAGCGAGATATGCCTGGGATGGATTCCAAATGGGACGATGCATATTCGAGCTTTGGGAGTACGTATGTTACGTATGCTAGTTTTTTAACGTCAGGAGATGCTGATTTTAGATTTCGGCGCAGAAATCCAAGCGTGCGCAGAGCGTCTGAGCAGATGGACTACACGTGCGGCGCAAATGAATGAGTTGGGTACATGTGCGCACCGAGATACCTGTACGAAGAAGCCGAATCGAGAGGAAGCGAATTGATAAAGTAGGTCTGATGAACAGTGACGCGTTTACGGGAAAATGGCATCTATTTGAATTTGGTTAGGTTTAACAGCATTGATGAGTCTTGGCACCATAGCGGAACAGTGTTGAGGTCTTGTTGTAGTTTAGCGCTGGTTTCAATATTGTGAATGGGGGAGTATATGACACAACATCGGAAAAGAACAGCGCTTCGAGATAGGTAATAGTGCACTTCAAGTTGTAAAAAAACTATGTCTACTTAGGGCAGGTAATAATCGCGGAGCCAAACCACGAGATTGAAGTAACTAGAAGATTAAGAATGTGGTGGAGTACATTTGGCAAGCACTCTCAAATTATGACAGGTAGATTGCCACTATCCCTCAAAAGTAAGGTATATAACAGCTGTATCTTGCCGGTACTTAGCTACGGAGCAGAAACCTGGAGACTTACAAAGAGGTTTCAGCTTAAATTGAGGACGACGGAGCGAGCAATGGAAAAAAAAATGGTAGGTGTAACCTTAAGAGACAAGAAGAGAGCAGAGTGGATTAGGGAACAAACGGGGTTAAGAATATCACAGCTGAAATCAAGAAGAGGAAATGGACATGGGCCGGGCATGTAGCGCGTAGACAGGATAACCGCTGGTCATTAAGGGTAACTGACTGGATTCCCAGGGAAGGACAAGCCAGGTTAGGGGGCGACAGAAGGTTAGGTGGGCAGATGAGATTAAGAAGTTTGCGGGTAAAAACTGGCAGCACAAGCGCAGGACCGGGTCAACTGGCGGAACATGGGAGAGGCCTTTGTCCTGCAGTGGACGTAGTCAGGCTGCTGCTGCTGCTGCTGATGGTGATGATGATGATGACACAGTCGTCCACTAACAGTCGTAGTTTTGTTTGAATGTTTGTGGGTAGGTCGTTTATGAATATTAAAAATAGAAGGGGCGATAAGCCCACGCTCTGAGGTACGCCTGATGATACGGTAGTTAAAGAGGAGTTATAATTATTAGCAGAGGTGAATTGTTTACGGTTAGAGAGGAAGTGTTCAACCCAGGAGACAATATTCGGGGCAATGCGAAGTGAATGAATTTTGTTAAGTAATAACATGCGCTGCAGCTCCTTATGGTCTAGGGCAATCCATCCCTCAGGCGTATAGCCAGCACGGCATATCCACAGACGGATGGACGGACGGACGCTTCGCCCCACTCATCATCATTCACTCCTCGGATATGCTGAAATTTTTTAATATTTACTTTATTTGCCATCTTTCCCGATTTCTCGGTCATGCAAACATAACTTTTCGTTCAAAACCAACGACGCCGACGCCGGAATATCTGCGAAACGATCTCTTTCACTTTGTCGCGTTAATATTATCTTGAGTTTGACGTCGCGAAACCACGATTTGAATATGTGAAACGCCGCAGGAGAGGGCTACAGAAATTTCGGCCGTTCGGTGTTCTTTAAGTTGCCGTTCTTCTTGAAATTCCAATTTGTTGCGATCGCATTCATTGATTCACCCTTGCGGCGAATAAATCTGAGCAATAAAGGCTGCAGAGGTGCGCCTTTGCAGGATATTAAACCTCTTACATTAAACCTCGATACACGCCCCAACTCTCCAATGAAAATACGCCATTCTAAAAAAATAGTGACAAGTAGAAAATCGGTGCTTGGCGATGAACGAGCTGTGCATGGGACTTTCTTACGCGAATCTTGCTCTCGGATATGGAAGCCGGCCAAACGCTGTCCACGTAGGGATACCAACCATTCAATAAAGAAGGTGAAGACAGGAGGGGCGGCGGGGAGTACGTTACGATAGCAATCCAGCAAAACCAGTTCTTCAATATTGCGGTATCTTTCGGACAAATCAGTTGTTCATTTATGATTGCGCCCTCTTAAACCACTTCTTCAACGGGCTACTAGCTGTTTGCAGCTCTCCCTCTTTCTGCATAATGTACTCGTAAGAGTTGTCGCACTCGACGCGGTGGATCGGCTAATGCGAGAAAAGCTTTTCGGGGCCGTCACTATAGGCACCCGGCAATGCAGTTTACGAGATCTGATGGTAGCGCCAGAACACACAGCCTAGTGAGTACGCGCCGCAAAAACGAGTCTTCCAATGCGTAGCCTAGCGAGTAGACGCAGCAAAACCGAACCTGCACGAGCATATCAATTCCTTTTTTACAGGTGAGCAAGGGAGTCATGGCTGATTATGTAAGCTCCCAGGAAACGTTCTTTGAAAACGTGCCAAAAAGGGGACTGACACTTCAGCGTGTCACTGTGTTCAGCGAGCGTTCCATTTTCGTAGTATCCCTGGTGGTTGGTACCAACAATGCTGAGGCGGCCCAAAGAGCTTCGTCGCGCCCCTCTGGTCCACTCTCGGGTGCCTATATAGCCACCACAACATTTGTGCGAACTTCGCGTTTCTTAGCGTGAAGCGCGTTGCTGGTTACGCGTTCTATCACAAACGTTTTTTTTTTAGCTAGACCATCCGGAAGGAATCCGGGACCATTGGCTGTCCCGACAAGGACGGTGCGGTGCACGAAAAGTCCGGACAGTCCCACGAAATCTGAGACGGTTGGTAACCCTATATCCAAGACATACCACGATAAAAAGAAACAGCCACTCAAAGAAAATATATAATGCTTCGCTGAGAGAGCTCGTTCATACTATTCGAATTAAATCAAATTGCTATTAAGACCGGACATAGAAAGATGGTATAACAAGAGCGCTCGTGACGCGTCTTCTTGTCTACATGCACACTCCGCCTTTTTGCCGCTCTGCTTTTGTTTTAATACAGAGAAAGCTTGTAACTTTGTCGCTCTCGCTTGCCATGCATTAATAACACGACCTTATGATTTGACTTTGTGTGAGGTAGGCAATAGCGCGCAGTTGCTCTCAGCTGGGCTAGTTGGTTCGTTAGCATTAAGACACAACAGCGCGAAAATGCAACAGTCAGCATACTAAACAGGCGCGTTCACTGTCCGTGTATTCAACGTTCACGTTAATTCATTGTCTGCGTGCCTAATGGTGGCTCAACGCTCGCGTGCGATAAAGACCACACACTGGCGAAATCGTCCGCGCGTTGAACAGAACCCCGGCGACGCGCAAGATTTACGCTATAGTACAGACGAGCGAAACGCCGCTAATTGTGAGGGAGGGTAGGGTGGGGCGCAGCGAATGAGCACGCGCAACGGGTACCCTCGGAAGGTGTTGTGTGCGAAACCGGCGCCTACCACAGCCGACTCGTAAAAAGTGGCGCAATGTCTCCCCCGAGCCGGCGGCAGCCGGTATCCACAAGATCGGGGCCAGATCAGTGAAAACGGCGCCCGAGTCGAGCATTTACGAGCAGCCATGCGGAGAGAGCCGGATCCGCCGGTCGCTTGAAATGCGCTAGTCAACCCCTTCTTTATCTCGGCCGTTTCTGCTCCTCCGCGCGCGCCGGCTAGAGGTTGGCACCAAAGTCACCCGCTTACAGTTTCTTGTTTGCTCGCTTGTTTTTGTTTTCCTGCCGAGCCGCGTCCACTCCTCGGTCCAGTGAAGGAACGCGCGCGCAGCCTGGAGTAGGTTACGTGAACTCACTCCTCCTCCCTACTCTCCCACATCCTCCCGACGCGGCGCCACTGAAGCTGTCGTGGGAAAAGGTAGCTCTAACCGGAAAAAAGTAGCAGATGCGAGCCGGTTATATGGAAGCGGCATTGTAGAAACCAACAAAGCGAAAGCCAACACAGAAGCAGCTTAGATTGTTCGTGATAGAGTTTTTAGTTTCTACGGAACTCGACTTGTTGAAAGGCGTTGGCAGTGAGAGAAGAAAAAAAAAAAGACGTTATCAGATGGCACGCACGTTGGGATTCCGTGCCATGCAAATAATCACGACCACAGTTGGCCATATCCAGATGCATTGAGAGGTTAACGACAGCTACAGGTTAAAAGATCGTCTTGTGGTTTGCTACCGTGCACAGGCATGATGAGCTATCGGAAAGGAAAATGACCTAGCGTAAAGAGAAAGATGGGATTTATACAGATTAAACTACATATAACGAAGTGTTGATCAGGCTCGAATTACTTCGTTAAATCCGGAAGTCCGTAAAATCGAGAACTAGAAACCACCTGAGCACGATAAGGATGCTTAAAGCATTACGACACAGGCGCATGTCTGATAAATCGGAACACAAGAGCCTTGAAAGATTGATTTATTTGATATGTGGGGTTTAAAGTCCCAAAACCATCACGCGATTATGAGAGACGCCGTAGTAGAGCACTCCGGAAATCTCGACCACCTGGGGTTCTTTAACGTGCTCCCAAATCTGAGCACACGGGTCTACAGCACTTTGGCCTCCATCGAAAATGCAGCCGCCGCAGCCGGGACTCGATCCCGCAACCTGCGGGTCAGCAGGCGAGTACCCTAGCCTGTAGACCACCGCGGCGGGGCCGGCTTTGAAGGAATGTCCCGCCTGTAGGCAAGTACGTTCTGACGCTTTTTCCGCAAACTTTTACGGCTTCCTGAAGAAATTTCCTCGTGCAAGCCAGCGCGTCGAGGCGATAAGGAAACACATCTCGTCGTACTTCGAAGCTAACGCATATCCACTGCCCCGAATAAATATACATCCAATGGTCGTTATACGAATCGTGTTCATCGCTCGACGAAAGCTCGGAGGCGGCCGAATTGCATCGTTCTTTCCAACTCTCTACTATTATTTCCCCTCTGTTCCAGCGCTCTGAAATATCGCCATCACCAACTCAGACCATTAGGAGGACGTGGCGTAAGGATCCGTTATGGATGCAGCCCCAACGTTTACGCGCTGCTCGAGAATTTCGTGCATGAGTTTCCGTAAACTTTTTTCCAGAAGAGATGTCATGCTCGAGTTGTGCCATGTGTAGTAAGTAGAAAATCATCAGCATCATGAACCGACACGCGGCGTATTCATCTTCCTCCTCTTTAGCGGTCAGTATACGCGTGCCCATTTGTCCGGCGTGGGATGGAATAACTCTGACGGGTGAGATAACGGGTACACCGAAAGAGCAACGAAAAGAAATTCTTGTCAAAAAAAAATTGTTAGCGAAGTAAGATTCGAACCCGCTTACCCACAATCCGAAGCCGAGCGTCGTAACCGCTAAGTTATCGATCAACTTTTTTTTTGCTTTATTACCTGTTTATAGGCGCGTTACTGCTTGTTTTTGTTGTGCTTGTGGTTTTAAGTTATCGATCAACGTACGTCAGAAGAGCATATTCTATATAGTATAATACCATAGTATGCATAGCATAGCATAGTATAATGTAGTTATGGGCTGGAAAAGGAAAGTCAGAGTGAGGAGAGATGTGAGACTGAGCGGAAGGAAAGAAGAAGGAAGCAACAGCTCAGAGAGAGGGGGGAGAGCACAAGTAAGCGGGAGATAGAAAAAAAAGGGAGCGGGAAAATCGTAGAAAAAGTTTGCAGAGACAGAAAGATAAAAAAAGAACACAAGAAAAGAAAGAAAAATTGCGTAGCCATGTGTAGAAAAACCATGTGTAGAACAATCATGTAGCATTTAGAAAAGAGTGTGAATGTGCCACGTGAGAGGCCTGGCCAAGCGAGGACCAGCTGGTGTCCACCAGCTGTCCCGTGTGATCCAGCCTTGTGTGACTTAGCGCACGCTGCTATAACTAATTATGTTTCGCCAGAGGATAAACCAACTCTATGGAACGACTCTAGGGGCCTGAACTTTCTGTCGTGACAGCACTATAGGCGTGCGCACAGAAGTGAAAGGAGTAGGCGGGTGGGGGATGGGGCTGGGTCCGAACGCTTATTTTGATTCGTTGCATCCGTAAGGATTTTTCGCTCATGAATTACGTCGCCAACACCGACACCACAATTTCTGTGACGCGGGCTCTTTAACGCTATCGCGTCAATAGACAGGAAAAGATAGCCAGTTTTTAGGACGACAGGCTGAATGCCACGCTAGTGAAGTATTAAGGTTTCTGTACCACTTCAGCAGGGTGAAGTGGTCTCTCTTTACAGCAAATGAGAATCCGAGAATTTATATGTCCTAAAAAAAGAAGGAAGGAGCAAGAACGACAAGAGAGATGGCAGGGAGGTTAACCAGGCACTTGTCTGTATTGCTACCCTACGCTGGGGGAATGGGAAAGGGAGTATATAGTTAGAGGAGAGAGAATGAAAAGAGGAGAAAAAAACGTGGCTCATCCTACTATCTATAGAAATGGGCGTAACACGAAAGTGAAACGTGTCTTAACAGACATAGTTGAGCATTTATTACAGCGAAAGCTGTTATGAGATCAGAACTTGGGTCACGTGCAGTTGTCCGCCGCCGCCGTCGCCGGTGTCCGTAACCACATCGCTTGAAATTAGAAAAAAACCCAGCACCAATGACACAGTGGGGCTCGAACGAGGTTCACTGGAGTATTCTACCACTGAGCTACGCCGGTGCTTGTGACTTGCTGTCAAACTTGCCTTAGGCAGGCTTGAGGTCGGGAAAGCAATCGCGTTAATACGACTTATAAAGCGCTTTAAACAGCGAAAGAACAACGAATCGTAGCACAATGCGAATAGCGTAACGAATGGGCCGTCAAATGCTCCAATCAAGTACAAAAGCTTGTTCTTGTTCCCCTATTAGCTATGGCGGATACCATCTTCTGCCATAACTCCTCATCGTCGTCAGCCGCTGCATGAACAATTGGCACAATATTTCTTGCAAGTGTTTAGTGGATACCACGCTTCCCAGAAAATGACGATAAATAGCATAGTGACTGGTGGCCTACTACTAAAAAAAATGCCCTAGTGGGTATCAAGCAAGTGTGCTTGCATCAGTGACCCAACGAGTGTTTTGAAAAGTATCTCAAAGGCCACTGTTTTAGCCTTCACTGTGACTGTGCTGCGCCTTCCGCGCAGGCCTAAAGCTTTATATGCATTGCTTCAGCAACAGCCACAAATTGCAAAGTCACGCGAAGAACGGCAAGCAGCTCGAAGCTTGCAGCGCACACCCCGAGAAGAAAGCACGCACTAAATTAGCATACACAATTACACAATACGAGCGTGGACGAACAACAGTCACAGCTCGACACCTAAAGCGCGCTGTTCACACAGAAAGAAAGACGCCACGAAACGAGCGCACAAGTATACACAGGACAAGCGCGAACAACTGCCACAATTCATCGTAGGCCAGCAACGCGCTCCTTTTGTAAACGCGGCATCGGCAGCGAGCGAAGTGACCTTCGTCCTCTCCCCAATCACGAGTCTGATTTGTGCGCGCGCAGGAGAGACGGCGCTTACTGGAAGCGACGACCTTTTAGAGCGCGCCCAACGCAACGTTAGGAAGCCTTCAGCGCGCTCCTTTTGTAAACGCGGCCTCGGCAGCGAGCGAAGTGGCCTTCGTCCTCTCCCCAATCACGAGTCTGATTTGTGCGCGCGCAGGAGAGACGGCGCTTACTGGAAGCGACGACCTTTTAGAGCGCGCCCAACGCAACGTTAGGAAACCTTCAGCACGCTCCTTTTGTAAACGCGGCATCGGCAGTGAGAGAAGTGACCTTCGTCCTCTCCCCAATCACGAGTCTGATTTGTGCGCGCGCAGGAGAGACGGCGCTTACTGGAAGCGACGACCTTTTAGAGCGCGCCCAACGCAACGTTAGGAAGCCTTCAGCGCACTCCTTTTGTAAACGCGGCCTCGGCAGCGAGCGAAGTGACCTTCGTCCTCTCCCCAATCACGAGTCTGATTTGTGCGCGCGCAGGAGAGACGGCGCTTTCTGGAAGCGACGACCTTTAGAGCGCGCCCAACGCAACGTTAGGAAGCCTTCATGTGCACGTCGGCTCGGAGGTGGGGCGCACATGAAGGCTCCTTAAGCGACGTGAGCCCGTCGCGCCATCTCGGTACTGATAACGAAAACACGCTAATGCTTCTCAAACTGTGTATGGTGGGCATAAATGGCTTGCCGTTAGCACCCAGACCACGTATTGTAGCTAGCGCCGCGCCCTGCATATTGAGAGATTGCTGGTTGGACGCTACGCGACAGAATCTTTCCTCCTGTTTTTTTTTCTTAGTAATATGTTGATAATATATATTTTACACCATCATATCCGTTACGGAAATACGTCAGTGGAGCCGTGGTGGACCCCGGCATCAAACACTTTCTTGTTAAAAAAAGGAGGAGGGTACATTATTGCAACTGACCACCACATTGTTTATATTGTGCGCTTGCGTCATGACGATACTGTGCCTTCTTTAAACAAGAGGCCTCCGCGAATGAAGAAACCTTTAAACCTTTCTTCCCTCGTTTAAGTATATGATGAGCGAACAGCGGACAAGCGTCACATATCGACCTTGGCCTGTTGATGATGTCAAAAACGTATTAGTCTAATTGGTCGCTTTCCCATTTATTTTTCACGCCTTTAACTACCTCCAAGTTTCCATCTCTGTCCACCTCAGAATTCCTACTCAAGTCTAGTTTTGGCGGTCTTTATTTCGACGTCCCGTTGAGAAAGGTCTCATTTCAGACGCTGGACACGCCGCATTGTATGCCGAGTAGCCATAAAGCGGTTGGCGACCATGGACGAAGGGAGATCAGCTAATGCGCATGGACATTGACTTACTTTGCAATATCGACTTGTTATATTATCACTCATGCACTGAATAACGTACCAGTGCCGTTTCTATTTCTGCACACTCATAAATATCTCGCCAAAGGTTTGGACATATTTGCCTTCCAAATGAGGTCGCACCACCGAACCTTGAAGGGCTAGTCTAACGATTTTTTTTTAGATCTTATGCGCCCTCGGGGCTAGTCCGGGAACCTCTTTGATACCTGCTCAGCATAAACATTACTAAATCTCGCACGGCTTCCTATTCCTGGAAAGCGTGAGAAGCGAGACAGAGCTGCTCAAGCAAACAAACGCACACTTTCGAAAGGCATAGCCGCTGCCAAGTGACCGACGACGTACACTTCAGAGGAGAGGACCGTGCGAGATCGCATTGCTTTGATACTCGAGACGGCATCGCTCTCGAAGCGACTCAGATTCGCTGCCGCATCGCTATCGTCGCCATATGCCCGACGTTTGTTTGCTCGGAGTTCAAGGAGCATTTCGAAACGTGCAAGCCTCTATACGCCTCGTGACAAATCCTCCTCTTATCCTTTCCCATCGATAATAATAATAATAATAATAATAATAATAATATAATAATAATAATAATAATAATAATAATAATAATAATAATAATAATAATAATAATAATAATAATAATAATAATAATATAACAGAACAAATAAAAAGAAAAACCACGTCCGCCTCCTTGAGAGCGTCATATATCAGTGCTCCAAATCACTTACGCCTGTCCTATTGCGCTTTGTAAATAAAGTGTGGGCAGTGCGCGAAGTATGATATTACATCGATAGGATAGATAGATAGATAGATAGATAGATAGATAGATAGATAGATAGATAGGATAGATAGATAGATAGATAGATAGATAGATAGATAGATAGATAGATAGATAGATAGATAGATAGATATAGATAGACATACAGACAGACAGACAGACAGACAGACAGACAGACAGACAGACAGACAGACAGACAGACAGATAGATAGATAGATAGATAGATAGATAGATAGATAGATAGATAGATAGATAGATAGATAGATAGATAGATAGATAGATAGATAGATAATCTCACCACCATCTTATTGCGGCCGCTTTGGCAAGTATTCGAACCAGCATCCTCAATAGCTTAGCAGCGCAATACGATGATCGATTCTGCATCGACACCACCATACGGTTTTAGCCCTTTGAACACAGCCTCCGCTATTTTAAAAGCCGAATCGGCAGTGTATACGATGCGACGAAACCAACTGCGATATGCCCATAAAGGCGGTGCGTTGCGCTAAAGATCGCAACAGAACAACCATTGCACCGAATGTGAAAATCCCTCGTCGTATAGTCGTAGGAGGAAGTGAGCGAGCGATATAGTTTTCCCCGATGTCCGTGCCTCGGTGTAGGCGCGTGACGATGAATAGGAATTTCCACCACTGATTTATTACTGCTTATTATTCACAGCATGAGTAAAAGTGGATTGAACTTGGGTGTACGCAACACTTCAGTTCACGGCGTATGAACCGTGACTGGTAAAGCGGAGATAGCGAGCAATTCGTTACACATAAAAAATAAAAAAAGGGTTAAGTACATATCGCCTGTTCATTGCAAGAAAGTCATTGTGTATTCAAGAGATCACCATGCCCAAAGCAATCCAGTGGTAATTATAAAAAGAACTCATGGCACGTTCGATTGCGTACATGGCTAACCAGGCTCGTTACTCCAGGTAAATTTCTTAACGGGGGAGCCCTATTCGAGGCAAAACAAGATTTCCGACCATTTTCTTGTTACGAGTGTTGTGACACACTCACGTTATATCGAAAGGAAAGTTGACTGGCTTCTCTTTACAGAACGCTGCACACACCCCGAATCAATGCCCCTTTTTATTTTCTTTTTAGCAAAATTTTCAGCACCAAAGTGTGTTATGCCGGGGTCCACCAATTTTTCAGTGACGTATTTCTGTCACGGGAACGACGGTAAAAAATACATTTGATCAAAATACAAAGGAAAAATTCCGCCAACAGTAGTCTAACCCACTACCGACCCGCGACAAACGATGCCGGTCACTATATTCACTGTGCGACGGTCACACACACTGTAGGCTTTGTAGTCTCCCACTGAACACTCTGCACTCACACACTGCAATCTCCCAGTTCTTCTTTTAAAGTGCAGAGTAATGTATCATGACCACTACGTCTCCAATTAGTTTCTTCAAAGTGTCATTTCTACGCATCGTTTCTACGCGTCGTCCCGTTCGGCACGTCTGCAATAGGTGCAATTTCGTTCTCACATGCTTCCCTTCACAGTGGGAGATGGCTTAATTTTTAATTTTTATGCATACTGCAAAAACGTTTGGTATCTATCTATCTATCTATCTATCTATCTATCTATCTATCTATCTATCTATCTATCTATCTATCTATCTATCTATCTATCTATCTATCTGATCTATCTGTCTGTCTGTCTGTCTGTCTGTCTGTCTGTCTGTCTGTCTGTCTGTCTGTCTGTCTGTCTGTCTGTCTGTCTGTCTGTCTATCTATCTATCTATCTATCTATCTATCTATCTATCTATCTATCTATCTATCTATCTATCTATCTATCTATCTATCTATCTATCTATCTATCTATCTATCTATCTATCTATCTATCTATCTATCTATCTATCTATCTATCTATCTATCTATCTATCTATCTATCTATCTATCTATCCACCCATCCATCCGCGAAAATTAGTGTCGAAGGGTCAGATGGCTTGATGAATACGACTTGTTGGTCACAATGTCGTCGCGATACCGTCGCGTCGGTGATGTCACAGTACCGTCGCGTAAGTCATCAAATACTTTCCGCCAGACAGTGGAACATACCCGTGGGTGGCTAAGTGCCACTGTTGATTGACACTTCATATCTACTCAGGAGTCTTACAAAGAAGGTTAAGCTTAAACTGAGGGATTGATGATTGATTGATTGATTTGTGGGGTTTAACGTCCCAAGACCACTATATGATTATGAGAGACGCCGTAGTGGAGGGCTCCGAAAATTTCGACCACCTGGGGTTCTTTAAAGTGCACCCAAATCTGTGCACACGGGTCTACAACATTTCCGCCTTCATCGGAAATGCAGTCGCCGCAGCCGGGATGCGAACCCGCGACCTGCGGGTCAGTAGCCGAGTACCTTAGCCACTAGACCACCACGGCGGGGCTAGTGGCTAAGGTGTAGTGAGTGATAGAAAGAAAAATGATAGGTGTAAAACTAAGAGACAAGAAAGAAGAAAACAGAGTGGGTCAGGTAACGAACAAGGGTTAAGAATAGCATTGATGAAATCGGGAAGAAGAAATTGACATGGGCCGGACACATAGCACACAGGCAGGATAGCCACTGGTCATTAAGCGTAACTGACTAGATTTCCAGAGAAGGCAAGTGGGTGAGGGGATAGACAGAAAGTTTGGTGGGCAGATGGAATTATGAAGTTTACGGTTGTAGAGTGGCAGCAGCAAGCACAGGACCGAGTTGACGGCGGAGCATGGAATATGCCTTTGTCCTGCAGCAGGCGTAGTCTGACTGATGATGGTGATTATCAGCTACCCAGGAACGGCGATAACGCACGTGGGTAGTTTTAACGCGTGATCGTTAAAAAGAAAGCTCGCATTGGCTGATTTGGTCCGGCAAATGTAAATCAGGAATCAAACGCCAGAATTCTGCGTGGCAACCAAATATTCTACCACAGAGCTATACGCCAGGTCTCACAACTGCTTTTCAAGTAGGCCGTAATGTTCGTGAAACGTCTATTGGGCATTCAGTGATGGCTATACAATTTCATAAACATTACATATGTACTCCTACAATACAGCTGTCACGTCGGGCTAAGATCAATTGTAGTTAAGCGCAATGCACTGAAGATGATTGACAGTTTACATCCTCCAAGGAATGGCACGAATAGACATTGGTAATTTTAGTCTGAGGGCGTTAAGAAGAAAAAAAAAACAGTGCACCTCCACGAAGTGAATGACGACGAGTGGGTGAAGCTCTGTCCTAAGGCCCATAATGTCTACGTTAAAGTCGCCGACCTCTATAAAGGGTGGACAGACGGACGGATGGACAGGTGACCGAATGCCCGAATGGTATGATGCACGGGAAGCTGGACGAATGGACGGCGCTGGTGACCACGTATTGAGGTGTCGTAAAGGTTATTACATATAAAGTCGGTTGTTTACACTTCTGTTCCCGTTTTTTTTTTTGTTGGGAGGGTGTTTAGTTTCGGTTACCGTTCTGTGGGGCGTGATGAACGCCAGCTAGTTTGGCACTGAGGACCTTTGCCCCTAAAAGCTACCATCAGCAGTGTTGACTCAACGAACGCAGAGAATAAATATTGTGCTCCCAGCAGGAATCGAACGCCAGCATTCTGCGTGGCAATAAAGTATTCTACCACAGAGTCGCGCCAAGTATCGGAACTGCTTTTTAAGCAGACCACAACGTTCGTGAAACGTCGATTGTGGTTGGAGTGCTGGCTATCCAATCCTATTCACAGTGCATCTGTACTCCTATCATACAGCCGTCACGTCGGGTTAACGACAATTGTAGTGAAGCTCCATCCACTGTAGCTCATTTATATTGCGATGTCCAGGGCCGCCATCCTCACTGGTACATCCTCTACATATCAGCTCACCGCTTCTGGTGTTGCTAATATCCATGTTTAAACATGCGACTGTTCAACACATGTCTGTGCGTACATCTGTACACATATTCAGCGTCCTTTTGGAATGTTTCTGTAACATTAACCTTCTCCCCCCCCCCCGCATGGATCGCATAACATCAATTCCCAAGGCAGGTGGTATCTGCCGAATTTCGCTATGTATACTTTATCTAGCAACAAACCCGCCCCTTGTTACTATACAAACTTTGAATGCGGCAAGTGGGAATCTAAGCCTCAAATTACGATACCAGTCAATCAATCAATCAATCAATCAATCAACCATTCAACGTAGTTTGATACTACATGTGACTGAAAACTCGCGTACATTTGAGCGTTATTTAATATTTGTGCTGTACTAGTGAGTATCCTTCTCACTTTCGCAACAAACGAACGAACATTCAAGAGTTCCCTACAATAGAGTTCCCTACAATATTTACAAGAGCGAAGAACTTTGGCGCCGAGATCGCTCAGACACCAAAGGAATTATGGGTAGTTCACGGATTTGCCCAGTCTTCGTAATTGCGGTCGGTGAGCGCACTTGTACCTTTGGTTATTTTTGTGTTGTTTTTTTTCGAATAAAAGCACGAACCCTTGGGAACTTCGTGAGTGGATTTGAATTGGTGAGCCTAGAAAGGTGAAGGCGCTGAAGCGTCTCAACCTTTGCTGAATTTCTTGTCACAAAGCGAATTCAGGCCACATGGGGTCAAACGGAGTCGAAAGAGCAAGGATTAGAAAAAAAATCCGCATACTACCCATCATTCCGATGCTGGCTGAAGCGCCCCAAATTGCAGCTTTCATTGATGCTAGCGACTGAGTTCCCTCTGGCGTATTTATGGGAAACTATATGACCTCTCCCGCGGAGACACAAGCATTCTTTCTCCTCAGTCAGTTTATTTCTTCCTTCATGGGTAAATATCACTAAATCGTGTGCGCGCCCATTCGCATTGGCTTGTGGCCAGGTGGAAAGGGGCGGCCACTCCCCCCAATCCGTGATTACCACTGAGGAACGCCAAGTCAGGTTTACTCAGTCGGACCTGTTTCGCCATCGTTTAATGCACAGGGTGAAAGTCATGCAGGGTCCTAACTGTCCACCTTAACGTATGTGTATATACACTTTGAAGAATGAAATGGCGACCGAGAACCTCAGGCGTAGCGCTCCAACAACTGTTTACTTCCTGACTTTGCGCCCTGGAAGCGGAGGCCCAATGGCAGGCTGTCCCGTTAATTTCGTTTCTGATTTCATTGCAAAGAGTGTTTGATTTCGGACTTAGCCTATACGAGGGTCGGCGGGTCAGTACGAGAGCCAGTGAGTCAATTTCATCACGGCGTTTCCGTGCTGAAACTGGCCCCCCAACACCCATAAAGGGGAACCACGCTGACGCTAGTGCCCATCCACCTTTTTATTATACGGCTGGTTTTCTGTGCTGGCATACTGGGCTGTCAACGTTGCCGTTTCTTATCATGAACAAATAGACATGTGCGCCTAAAAACGATTGGGTTGGCGCATTGAACATTTAAACACCTACCAATTCACATGGCTATGCACAAACATCCGAAAACATTCGTTTAGCAGTCCGAAGTAACGATGTCCGTATGCGTCTATATAGGTACAATCCACGGTAAATGCCTACTGAATAGGGTGTTGTACTGCCACCCCCCACCCCTTTTATTTATGTTGTTTTTGCGTGTCTGCCCTTCTCTACGGTTCCCTTGCCATTTTCATTTCTCTTTACCACTGCCCTTGGGTTAGGGTAGCAAACGGAACGCTGCAAATCCGCTTGAACTCCCCGCCTCTTTCTCATCTCTGTCTTTCTCTCAGCTTTAGCGCGCACGCTGGCATCTGGCGGCGGCAGTGCGAAACATCGCACCAGACGCAGCAGCGAAACAGTATTGTGCAGTTACTAGTTGAGTGTCGAACGCTGGGAAATAAGGGCGCGAGTCAATTAGGTGTACCTCGCGTTTTTCTCGCTTAGTTAACAGCACTCGGCCAAAAGCATTTAACAGGACGTCCTGCGAGGGACTACCGGACGCCATTTCCCCCCACCACCGCACGGCAACCAATTACGTGCAATTTTGAAGCTCGCAGATTGCCCTCGAATGATAGCTTGTAGCAGCGAAACGTGAGACCCCCGCACTTTCGTCGTTAATCAGCAGAGCGTCAGGAAACGCTGTGAATAGACGTCGTGCTTTCGCGTGCTCTGCAAACACACTCCAATTCGTATATGCGAACGCCGAAGTTCGGTGGCCAGAAGAGACTTTTGTGTGAAGCAATAACGGAGTTTGCTGCAAAATGTAGCAGGCACGAACGGCGGTAGCAGAATGGACGGAGAAGCAAACTACCGCATTTTTCGTATTATAGACCACACAATCCGTTCATGAGCGAAACAGGAGACAACCAAATGCATAGAAATAAAACTAGGCCTGGGACAGCACAGGGGCCTTTAATTGTTGTCCTTAACTGTATTGTATTAATAATGACGTATATTCAAATGAATCAAATGTCTGCCTTTTCGTGAGCGGGATAATGCGCACATAGTCTTTGCGCGGTGTGTTGAACCTCGGAGCTAACCCGCTTTAGATATTTTAAAATCAACGCGTGTGCTACGACAAGGACACCTGACGACGACAATGATGTTCAGTGGTTTTTGCAACCTTCGCTAGCGATAAGTGCATTTCTCTCCGCAACGTGCGCTGTGGTTCAATCTTTTGAAATTTCGCATGCACACTTCTGCTGTAGTCAGGCAGCAAAGATGCGTTCGTTTCAGTAGGAACACAGCATGCAGGCACAAGCCGTAAAATTAATTGATGGCTTGGTTGCTTCCTCGTTCCTCTGTTCTGGCTCTTACCTTTTTAAGGAGGATTGGCAGTCAAAGCTGTCTTGTGCTTTTTGAGGACTACAGGCCTACGTGACCACCTTTAACTTTTGTGTAGTGCCACCGCTGCATACACGCCAGCCGATTGACTGACAATCCTCTTTTTTTCTCTTTTTCTCTTCTCTTTCCTCTCTCTCATCTTTATGCCCCCTTCCCATTTCCCCAGCGTAGGGTAGCAAACCGTGCATGTGCCTGGTTAACCTCCCTGCCTTCCCTCTTGTTGTTTATCCCTCCTCCTGGCCAATGAAGCCGGTGGGGTAATGTAAGTTAATGCAAGTGAACAATTAAGCTCTATTCAGGGTAAAAGGAAGAACGATTGCTTTGTTTTTAACAGAAAATAGTAATTTTCACACAAAGAAAAACAAAGAAAAGAGAGATGGCGACGGAAGCACTTGCAACGACCACACATCTTCGTCATCGTCTCTTATTCACTGGTCCTGGTCTTCGTCTTCAAAAATTAAGAGGTACGCTTGATGCACCAGTGTGCGGACGTTAAGTGAGACCGCAGTGCTCGGTAAGAACAGACCACTGAGAGTGAAAAACTCTTCCTTTCTGGTTTTGCTTGTTTGTTTGTTTTGCTTCGTTATCAGGAAACGTAGAATGTAGAACGCGCGAATGGCGCCGCAAGCAGGCACATTGGGAAAGCGCACGGCAGCGAGTGCCATCTAAACCGGAGCAAACCGGTTCCGGCTGGCCTCCCGCAACAGGTAGGCAGGTAGAAAAGCAGGCAAGCGATCGCTCTCTCACCATGGCGGCGACCTGCGGGTTCGAGATGATGATGACGTTCGGCGGGTCTCCCACGGGAGTGGCTGCACCGCCGATGTTCGAGAATATCACCAGCCAGATGAGGATGAGTTTCGGGTCCAGATCCATCACTTCGCAGAGCCTGCGTGCGCATGCGCGAGCTGCTCGTTACGCTGTTTCTCGCGCATCACACAACTTTTTCCTTCCAATGAACGAAAACAACAACAACAACAACAAACAAAAACGTCAAGCTTTACCGAGGGGTTCTTTTATCCGTTAGACACGACCAAATCAATCGAACTGGCGATTAGACAGCATTGAGGACGTTGATTGTTGTTTTTATATGTAATGCGCCGTAGTTTAAAGACAGCAATTAACGTTATCTACGCTTTACCTGGCCTGATTGGCTGTTTGGTTCATTCGGTTTTTTTTTCCTTCTGAAATAAGTCTCCTACACAATCGAGGCAACTACAGCAAAAAGTGCCCCCCCCCCCTTCTTCCCCCACATTTGTCACGTCTTTGCAATGAATTCTGATCGTAAGGGCCTTAGTAAAAGAGGGTTAAGAAGAGAAAAGATGGAACTTACTGAAATGTTGCCTTCCCCCCTATTTCCCTACTCTAACGGAGAGCCCAGCGCAGGCCTGTGAACTCATCTGTTGTACTTCCTAGTTGCAGAAGCAATGCGTGTGTTAGTGGACGTGTTTGGTGCGTGTCTGCTGTATTGCGTGTGAACACAATAGCTATGTTAGACGACCACAATTTTGTCACAGACATGCAGCTTTAGGGAGCGAGGTTCTCTTTCTTTCTCAAGTTCTTTACAACCTTAGAGTGCCAGGTTACGGCAACAACTCACACGTCGCAGTTTGTGGCACTAACAGCGCAAAAAAACTTCTCTATCTTTTCGTAGGCGTGTTAACTAGCGTGCGAGCACACAATTGGTGACAGCGTGCTGAAGTAGCTGCGAACTAATGAACATATTTAAGTCCACTCCGCTGCCTAAGCTCCCCATGCTCGCCTCATGCAGATGTGCCCAGTGCACACTACAAGCTGTGTGCATCCGGGCAATTATTTTCTTGTTGTTGTTGTTCAAGAATAAGATCTTGAAATCTGTGTCGGGAAGGTTTGCGAACTGTTCACTCAAAGGTCATTATCATCCTTCTTATCACATAATATTTATTGCTCAGCATAATAATATATTGCTCAGCATCAGCATAATATTTATTGTTCTTCTGCAAGTACTCGAGATGAAAGCTATTCGGTGAGGTGATCATCATCATCATCATCATCATCATCATCATCATCATCACTGAAAAGATTATGGTGGCGACCGTAACACACACACACAAACACACACACGCACAAAACAAAACACACAAACAAACAAACACACAAACACACACACACACAACCACACACAAACACACACACAAGCACGCACACAAGCAGACGCACACACACACAAGCACACACAAACGCACACACGCTCGCGCGCACAAACACACACACGCACACAAACACACGACATACAAGCAAACACACGCACGCACACAAACACAAACTCACAAACAAACACACACAACACACACTAACGCACGCACACACACGCACACAAACACACACATACGCACACACACGCGCGCGCACACGAACACACGCACACACACGCGCTCACACATACACACACACACACACACACAAACACACACACAAACGCACGCGCGCGCGCACACACACACAAGAACACAAGCACTGCACAGAAACACGCACACATACACACACAAACAGAAACACACACACATACACACAAAAACACACAACACAAACACAAACAGACACAAACACAAACACACACACAAACGCACGCGCACACGCGCACATACAAACACACTCACACACACACAAACACACAAACGCACACAAACAAACACACACACACACAAACACACACAAACACAAACACACGCGCGCACACCACAAACACACACACAAACGCACGCGCGCACACACACACACACGAACACAAGCACTGCACACAAACACGCACACAAACACACACAAACAGAGCACACACACTTACACACAAAAACACACAACACAAACACAAATAGACACACACACAAACACAAACACACATACAAACGCACGCGCACACACGCGCACATACAAACACACGCACACACACAAACACACACACAAATCATCATCATCATCATCATCATCAGCCTGTCTACGTCCACTGCAGGACAAAGGCCTCTCCCATGTTCCGCCAGTTAACCCGGTCCTGTGCTCGCTGTTGCCAATTTATACCCGCAAACTTCTTAATCTCATCTGCCCACCTAACCTTCTGTCTCCCCTACCCCGCTTCCCTTCTCTGGGAATCCAGTTGGTGACCCTTAATGACCAGCGGTTATCCTGTCTACGTGCTACATGCCCGGCCCATGTCCATTTCCTCTTCTTTATTGCAGCTATGATATCCTCAACTCCCGTTTGTCCCCTAATCCACTCTGCTCTCTTCTTGTCTCTTAAGGTTACACCTACCATTTTTCTTTCCATTGCTCGCTGCGTCGTCCTCAATTTAAGTTGAACCCTCTTTGTGAGTCTCCAGGTTTCTGCTCCGTAGCTAAGTACCGGCAAGATACAGCTGTTATATACCTTCCTCTTGAGGGACAGTGGCAATCTACTTGTCATAATTTGAGAGTGCCTGCCGAATGTGCTCCACCCCATTCTTATTCTTCTAGTTACTTCAATCTCGTGGTTAGGCTCTGCGGTTATTACCTGCCCTAAGTAGACATAGTCTTTTACAACTTCAAGTGCACTATTACCTATCGCAAAGCGCTGCTCCTTTCCGAGGTTGTTGTACATTACTTTCGTTTTCTGCAGATTAATTTTAAGACCCACCTTTCTGCTCTCCCTGTCTAACTCCGTAATCATGAGTTGCAATTCGTCCCCTGAGTTACTCAGCAATGCAATGTCATCGGCGAAGCGCAGGTTACTGAGGTACTCTCCATTAACTCTTATCCCTAACTGTTCCCATTCTAGGCTTCTGAAAACGTCCTGTAAGCACGCAGTGAATAGCATTGGGGAGATTGTGTCCCCCTGCCTTACACCCTTCTTTATTGGTATTCTGTTGCTTTTTTATGAAGCACTATGGTAGCAGTTGATCCCCTGTAGATTTCTTCCAGAATGTTTATATATATTTCATCTACGCCCTGATTCCGCAGTGTCTGCATGACGGCTGATATTTCTACTGAATCAAACGCCTTCTCGTCATCTATGAAGGCTATGTATAGTGGTTGGTTATACTCTGAGCATTTCTCTATTACCTGATTGATAGTATGAATGTGGTCAATTGTTGAGTAGCCTGTTCTAAATCCTGCTTGTTCCTTTGGTTGATTGAATTCTAATGTTTTCTTTACTCTGCTAGCAATTACCTTTGTAAATAGCTTGTATACTACAGAAAGCAAGCTGATCGGCCTGTAATTCTTCAAGTCCTTGTCATCTCCTTTCTTATGTATTAAGATGATGTTAGCGTTCTTCCAAGACTCTGTTACTTTTCCCGTCAGGAGACACCTCGTAAATAGAGTGGCTAGTTTTTCTAACACAATCTGTCCTCCATCTTTCAGCAGATCTGATGTTACTTGATCCTCACCAGCAGCTTTGCCTCTGTGCATGCTCTCCAAAGCTTTTCTGACTTCTTCTATCATTACCGGTGGGGTTTCGTCTGGGTTACTGCTAGTTCTTATAGTATTAAGGTCGTGGTTGTCTCGGCTACTGTACAGATCTCTGTAAAACTCCTCCGCTATTTTAACTATCCTATCCATATTGGTAGTTAATTTGCCTTCTTTGTCCCTTAGTGCATACATCCGCCTTTTGCCTATCCCAAGTTTCCTCTTCACTGCTTTGACGCTTCCTCCGTTTTTCAGAGCGTGCTCAATTCTCTCCATGTTATACCTTCTTACATCGCATACTTTACGTCTATTAATCAACTTCGAAAGCTCTGCCAGTTCTATTTTGTCTGTTGTACTTGACACTTTCATGATTTGACGCTTCTTAATTAGGTTCTTCGTTTCCTGGGAGAGCTTGCCGGTGTCCTGTCTAGCTACCCTGCCTCCAACTTCCACTGCACACTTCGTGATGATACTCGTCAGATTATCATTCATTGTATCTACGCTAAGGTTGGTTTCCTCGCTAAGAGCAGAGTACCTGTTCTGCAGTGACACTCTGAATTCCTGTACTTTCCCTCTCAGTGCTAGCTCATTGATTGGCTTCTTGCGTATCAGTTTCCGTCGTTCCTTCTTCAAGTCTAGGCGGATTCGAGCCCGTACCATTCTATGGTCACTGCATCTTACCTTGCCAACCACTTCCACATCCTTCACGACTCCTGGGTGTGCAGTCATTATAAAGTCTATTTCGTTCTTATTTACGCCATTGGGGCTCCTCCATGTCCACTTGCGGTTTTCTCGTTTTCGGTAGAAGGTATTCAAAATACGCAGATTATTGCGTTCTGCGAATTCTACTAGTAGCTCTCCTCTGGCGTTTCTAGTGCCGATGCCATAATCTCCTACTGCCTGGTCTCCAGCCTGCTTCTTCCCTACCTTTGCATTAAAGTCGCCCATTACTATAGTATACTGTGTTTTCACCTTACTCATTGCCGATTCCACATCTTCATAGAAGCTTTCAACTGAAGCGTCATCATGGCTGGATGTAGGCGCGTAAGCCTGTACTACCTTCATTTTGTATCTTTTATTCAGTTTAATTACAATGCCTACCACCCTTTCATTAATGCTATAGTAATCCTCTATGTTGCCAGCTATGTTTCTGTGAATTAGGAACCCTACTCCCAGTTCTCTTCTGTCTGCCAAGCCCCGATAGCAGATGACGTGCCCATTCTGTAGCACAGTATAGGCCTCATCTGTCCTCCTAACCTCACTCAGCCCTATTATATCCCATTTAATGCCTTCTAGCTCCTCGAATAATACAGCTAGACTTCCCTCACTAGATAACGTCCTAACGTTAAACGTTGCTAAGTTCAAGTTCCAATGGTGGCCTGTCCGTATCCAGAGATTCCTAGCACCCTCTGCTGCTTTGCAGATCTGACCGCCGCCGTGGTCAGTTGCTCCGCAGCTGGTGGGGACCGAGGGCCGTGAGTTAATTGACGAATGCCTACGGGAGGGGGTGGCCAGATACTGCACCAGGGTGGCCAATCCTTCTCTGGTGAGATCATCGGTGCGTACCGGCTTTAAGCCGGTACGCACCGATGATCACACAAACACACACACACAAACACACAAACACAAATACACACACAAACAAACACAAACACACACAAACAAACACAAACACAAACGGCTTCACAATAGACTTCGATGTAGACATAAGCTAACTATAAGGTAAGGGATCACTGTTCCGGGTGAAAGTAACCTGTCGAGAAGAGTATTGATGAGCTGATCTCTATTAAATTGGGTCTAGTTGTGGAGACTTCTGAAGGAAAACTCTAACACAACGGCACTCGTCGACCAACAAAAACTACCGATATTGAAATGGTATCTAGTCATTTTTTCGAAGCATATTCTTCACTCCAGCAATTTTCGAAATTCTTGTATTGTCTAAGATCACTGGAAGGAGATCACTGGAGTGGCTCGTCGGCCTACACGACCGATTTCCATCTCGTACAGGATTCCCGAATCCGGTCTATGTATGTATGTATGTATGTATGTATGTATGTATGTATGTATGTATGTATGTATGTATGTATGTATGTATGTATGTATGTATGTATGTATGTATGTATGTATGTATGTATGTATGTATGTATGTATGTATGTATGTATGTATGTATGTATGTATGTATGTATGTATGTATGTATGTGGGCACGCGCACGTGTATATCCCCAATACGTGCCGCTCCTTCTTCCTGCTGATATCCAGCCTAGAGAAATTGGCTTGTTTAAAGTTTATGTATCTCTGCATAGGCTGGGCAGAGAAAGCTGCATTCTTAAATAACTCTCTTTATTACAGGATAGAGTACTACGCGACCAGCTTTCATCAGCTAATGGGCATAACGGGGCAGCCAACCAAAAGCGCAGACAGAGGAGAGAGACATCGTACAGCGTGCCCATTTCATCTCGAAAAACGGACGTCGGCAGCGGTGGTCGAGCTTAGAAGCGAGATCGATACCGCTGACCCCTCGTCTTAGCATCGATGGAACCATCGGGAGTCGCTGCTCTATGAGTACCAAACATTTCCCGAAGCACGGCTAATGCGCAAAGCACTGGGGACTTGGATATTTGGCAGGGCTCCGGATCAGATCAATAGCGGCACACGCTCAGTTTAAAATTGAAACACGATTCATCGATTGACCGCAAACGCGTCGTTCCGTACCACCGTCTCTTTTTCTCACTCGCTCTCTTTTTTTGTTACTGCTTGCCCTGCACACCGCAATTGTGTCATCAGAATTCTTGAAGTGAATACCTTTCATCTTCAAGAGAATCTGTTATAACTCACATGATTCATGGCGACATCGTGTGCGCGGAATACCTAATGGCGTCGAGCGTGCAGAAACGGTTCCCTCGAAGGTGATTACTGGCATTCCTTTTGACAGCGAAAAAAAATCACAGCATATCCATGGAGTGAATGATGATGAGTTTGCGAAGCGCCGGAGCTTCATCGGTAAAACAGTGAATCTTCCGTGAGTCTTTCCCAATACATCATCAAAGACGTCCGTTCGTTCATCCATCCATCCATCCATCCATCCATCCATCCATCCATCCATCCATCCATCCATCCATCCATCCATCCATCCATCCATCCATCCATCCATCCATCCATCCATCCGTCCATCCATCCATCCGTCGATCCGTCCGTCCATCCGTCCATCCATCCGTCCATCGATCCGCCCGCCCGTCCGTCCATCCATCCGCCCGCCCGTCCGTCCATCCATCCGTCCACCGATTCCGCCCGCCCGTCCATCCACCGATCCGCCCGCCCGTCCGTCCATCCATTCGTCCATCGATCCGTCCGTCCGTCCGTCCGTCCGTCCGTCCGTCGTCTGTCTGTCTGTCTGTCTGTCTGTCTGTCTGTCTGTCCGTCTGTCTGTCCGTCTGTCTGTCTGTCTGTCTGTCTGTCTGTCTGTCTGTCTGTCCGTCCGTCCGTCCGTCCGTCCGTCCGTCCGTCCGTCTGTCTGTCTGTCTGTCTGTCTGTCTGTCTGTCTGTTTGTCTGTCTCCTATGCGTCGGAGTGGTGCGAGTGGCGCAGCGCCATCGCAATCTCGCGAGCACTCCGAGTACTAGGAGCAGCTCGCACGGCCGGACTAGTTTAGCTTGGCCGTGGACTACGACGGCAGACAAGCCTACGCCTTAGAGAGATCGATGTGGAAGTGGAGGTCATACATGTCTAATTAGGCTGAGGTCAATGCGCTTTATAAGCTGGCAATCGACTCAAACCACCTACAGCGAAGCGCTGCTGCGTATGCGCCCCCGACCGCCTATCTACACAAGCGCGGCGATGGTGCTGCCGTCTATAGCCCGATCTCGCCGCGAATAGCGGGATTCTGTACCATGAGTTTGAAACTCTTCGGTTTTTTATTCAACGTGCCACCACCCCTCAAAAAAAAATAATCTCAGGTTCCCTTACGCTTTCTACTAAGACGAAAGCTGTCTGCACCTAACGTGGATTTACATTGGCTCCATGATCGGAAGTAATTCAAGCGTATTGCACCTGACCTATTTTCGTACTGCCTCCGTAATCGGCTGCCTTTGACAAAGCGACGATGTCATGTGACAACTTCGTCACGTGACGCCACGTGTAGTCGGATGCCTTAATAGCGCAATGATGATGTCACACATTATCGAGATCTATCACGTTACACGTCATGGCGTCATTGCGTAATGAAGATTTGTCAATATGGTTGAGCAGAAGCTGTTTCACAGCTTCCCCATTATAATTTCAGTTGATAGTAAGCACTTGTCCGAGCTGTCCCTGTTGTCTACGTGTCGTATTCCAAGCCGTAATGTTGACATCTTACATTACACATGCTGATGCCCACGACGCTGACGACAGTCAGGTTGTGCGTTTCATGAGGCAACTAACAAATCTAGCCACCCGGGCGTTTTTATATTTCGCCGCCATCGAAACGCAACGGCCGTGGCCACCTTTGTGGTTGGCAATGCGTATCGTCCCTAAACAACAACGGCGGGTAACGCGTAGAAGCATAGGCGATTCCTTCACAAGTGTGCTCGTTATTCATTCTGTTCATCGCGCATGACGAAGTAACAGGCGCTTATAAATAAACGCATGTCTTTAAGCTCATCTGTTGAATAAAGCGAAGAGCTTCGCAGAAGCTTTGGATTATTCGCTTGCACTAAGAGGAGATGTGCGACACCTACACAGGAGGCGCATTGATAGGCTTTCGCCGTTTCGGCAGCGTTGTGACACGTGAATAGGCATGCGCACGAAGGGGCGGTGCCCCTCCAATCATAAGAGAGGGGGGCGGGGCAAATCAACCCTATATCTTTACTGAGTCGGTCCTGCTTCTTCATCATTCGATGTGAAGGGTCAGAAACACAAAAGCTTTTGACAAAAATAGTGGCCGAAGACCTATCATGTCGCAATTCTAGAGTCGCTTACTTCCCATTATTACTCCCTCAAAGCCGAGCACCAAAGACAGGCTGTCGTGAGTAGCACATCATTGCTTAACATTCATTGTTACAACCAGTGCGAAGGTTATTTTTTTTCGAACTCGACAAGAAGGAGTGGCTCTGGTGAAACATTGCTTCTTCCCGCACCTAATGGAAGGTTCTGTGGACGCTTGTATGGACACGCGCGGTATTATAAAATCACGCTAAGGAGCTCGAGCAAAACGCCAAACCTCGCGTATGCTCTTAATGCCTCGCCTTTCTGGCGAATCTTGCCAATTAGTTTTTCATGAACGAGTAATGTTTGTCGATGCGAGATTTCGTGCAATTGATTTTTTTTGCCCAGAGTGGTGGGCACATGCACGTTAATTTTATTACTATAGGACGATGCCGCTTCTCCTACGAAATCTTCAAACACTCGACTTCATCTCCAGCTTCCCATGGCGCCGCACCCTGGGAGCCTCGATTGTAGGAGCGCTTTCAGTTTAATGGACATTCCCGCTTGTGGAACATATAAGGCAATGTTGATGATACCACTGTAACCACACCGGCGTCAAAGATTCTCAGCTGTCGCCCGTGCGAAGCTATTAGCGACATCGTTCAACCCAGTGAAACGAGAGAGGCACCCGAAAAACTTCTTGAACGCCAGTAAAGCAACACTCGTGCTTAGGAGTTCGTCGACGGCGCGTTTTAAGAACGAGAATTTCAAAGGGATCCCGTAACGACCCAAGAACTTCCCTTGCTACACGTGCGTGGTCCTTGGTGCGCCTTCCTTTCTCACCCACTCCTTTTCGTATTTGGTCACATTCAGTTAGTCTTATGAGCACGTGTGACGAGTGCTGTCGGTCGGGACGAACACGTGTACCCTGGACCACCGATTAAAGTGGTGTATAGTTGTGAAGCTAACGCAGCAGTTAGACAACCGGTCGTCACGCAACCTTCAACTTGAATGTCGTTAATGATGCCGCAGTGAAACGTCGCACATTCCCCTTGGAAGCCATAAGAAGAAAAAAAAAGGGGGTTGGGGGGACTGTGCCGTTTGCAGTAGTGGCGAAATACTGGAACATTGTAACCAACAGCAGAGCAACAGTGTTCGACCCTAGCTAAGTTTTGCTAGTAATGCCAAGCTTTTGCTACAGAGATGCCAAGTTTTTTCTGGTAATGCTTACTAAGTACGACTAGAAAAGTAAAACAGGTCACACCTGGTAATCGTCCTGCATTGTTGAAGCGGCAGAACAAAAACAAAAGCAAGAGGCGGTGAGCACACGTGCGTCATTCAATGCGCATTAAAAAGCTGTCGCTACAGCTATAGCGTTAACGGTTGAGTTGAGGGTTAAGAATTATGGCTGCATTGCATGCGTAGGCGTGCGCAGGGCAGGAAGGCAAGTATCCCCGAAGCGTCGCCCCGCCCCCCGTCGAGGCCGAAGAGAAAAAAAAGCTTCTTTTGTCCCACTTACGTTCGCTCCTATGGTTGCACGCCACTTCACTACATATCGTGCTGAGGCAGGGGGGGCTAATTCGACAGGTTTCTCTAAAACAGAACGTTGCAGTCCATGAAAGAGTAGTCTTTCGTCAGTCTCAACGCACACGTATTCATATATAGAAGTATACGCACTATACTATGAAAGCAGACGCCCCGTATTTTCAAGAACAAAGGAAAAGAACTGGCGCTTCTTGGGACGATTAGCACCAATAGGGACAAAATAGCCACAGAGAAAATACCGCGTGTTGTCGTCGTGGTTTGACGGACTGCCAATTTTACGCTTGTACAGTTTTTTTTTTTTGCGACGTGCTATTTTTCTAAGAGCAACACTATTGGAGGGGGATTTTCTAATCACAGCAATTAACGTGCCAAATTTCCGTGAGGAAATCGACAAACGCATGTTTGATCTCCGCTTCACCACCCTGGCTTCAAAAGCCATCTTGTGCCGTGCACACCTGGTAGCCATCCCGTCAGTGTTGCATCAAGGTATGCATCAAAGTATACCTTTCGTACACGGCTGGTTCGAATAAGATCGTTTGTGGGGAAGGGTGACGCGCTCAAATTGCGAAGTTTTTCGACGACGCTCAATACGTAACGCGTTATGCCACTCCTTATGTCACGTTCGGAAATCTGCCACGAAGGAAAAAAAGGAATAAGAGAGAAAGGTAAAGCAGGGATGCTATAACCAATCTGGGGGGACCGGCATGCTACCCTACACTGCGCACGCAGACGGTTGCATCTAATGATCACGTGGTATGACAAAGAACAAGCAAGGCAGCACGGGGTGGATATTGTCCCGTGCCGTCCTTCTTGTACTGTACTATTTCAGACTGCCTATCTCTATGATGCCTCTTAGAAAACGGGGTGTAATGTTTCTCGTAATACCACTTCGGAAAGGCACGTGGTCTCTGCAACTTCAGCGGAGAATTCCGACACTCTACGCTAACTAGCATGTCTACCGAAAGTTCTTGAAATTGTGCGAACGATGTCTCACATAAAAGAGAGGACCGTTTTTTGGCCGAAGGAGTTAGATGACAGATGGCAAATCGACGCCCGAGTGGCCACAGCATCTCGCATTCGTACCGATTCCACCGCTTTTAGCATTACGAATGTCGCGGCACTTGTTTACGTCACGCGTATACAGGCGAAACAAACAAACAAAAAAGAAAGGGCCGCATCGAGAAGCGGGCAAAAGAGCCAAGCCAGGAGAAGAGCGAACCGGCGACAAGCTGCAGCAGATCGAGACCGGGGCCGCATTGTCCACGGCTCCACTGCGCAGAAGCCATTGGGGCGCCCGTATATGACATCTCCGTTCCTCAGGGTATAGTATTACCCGCCCTGGCGAGCCAGCGGAGTAGCGAGCTTCAAAAGGCGGAAGGTACTGCAGCACTGACGCGTGCGGTATCGATCGCCATCAGGCTTAGGTAGAGAGGAAGAGAGAGGGGTGATACGGGAGAGAGAGAGGTGGGAGATGAAGCACTCGGATGTGCACATGCTGTTTGTCGGAGCGGGTATCTCTGCCATGTCAAAAAGAGAGGAAGAAAGCAAGAGGAGAAACCGAGCGCGTTGGTGGTTTGAGGGAAAAAAGAAAGAAAGAAAGAAAGAAAGAAAGAAGGAGAGAAAGAAAGAAAGAAAGAAGGAAAGAAAGAAAGAAAGAAAGAAAGAGAGAAAGAAAGAAAGAAAGAAAGGACGAGCGAGTCACTCGGCTTAATCGATGCACGTGCTACCTATGCCGAAATCAGAAGGGTGTCTTTCACTTTTTATTCTCCTTTTTGAAACTTCAGGCATCGAGTGCTGCCGAGACGTGGATGCTCTGACTTAAACCACGCTACCAGTGTGACGCCCTCTTGGCGATGTTGGGCGCACTGTACATTGTTGAACGAATAGATAGAAAGATAGAGAAGAGAGCTGTGAGGAGTGAAAGCACAGACTGTTAATCTCCAGAGATTTGGGCCTTACCCTCAGGTAAACATAAAATAAACTACAGGCGACAACCTGGCGAGTTCAGTGAGTCTATAATTCGATGATCGATAAACGCAGTTACTATTCGCCAGTCGATCAACGGGCCTAAAAAAAAAAACTTTCCGGGCGACACTGTAACACCATACTTGCACCAAAGATTAAAAAAATCCCCGCCGATCTACGAAGTGAATGATGATAAGTGAAATACATGGAAGAAGAACGGATATTTGGGCTAGTTGGTTGAATGAAATTTAACCGTTTTATTGAAAATTGACCGTTATTAGAGCGCTCGTGTTGTCCCTCTTTGCCTTCCGTTCCTCGCCTTCCGTTTGCTTTTCTCCCGGCACTTTCGTGCTTGCGCTGCAACCTTTGTTTTAATGGATGATAAACGCGAGGACCACTTACCCGCTTTCAACCACGTAGAGAAAAATGTTTCAAATGTTCCTGCACGTTTCCTCTACGTGGATCAAAGCGGGTAAGTTATGAGGTTTTGCTGGGCAGCAGTACGCGCACGTAATGCTTCCGGCGTGTTGCAGCTGCTTCTCGCGTTCTTGCCACCTCCGGGTCCAATTGCCGGCGTTGATGAGCCGTTGAAGTTCCGCCAGCCTTCATGGCCTCCGGGTCCACCTGTCTGCGTTGCCGTGCGGCCGACGTTCTGCGAGCCCTCGGCTACGCGTGCAGTTTTGGCGCCTCGTCTTCGTTGTGTTCCCTGTCGAGGAGAGATATCGTGCGCCGCAAACGAGCTACACCGCAGAGCCCCTATGGCTGTCTCCACTCAAACCCAGAGCACGCGCCGGCTGAAAATGCTTCCTTGTCCTCACTGTCGAAGAGAAACCACGCGCCGGGAGCTGGATGGATGGATGGATGAACGGACGGACGGACGGACGGACGGACGGACGGATGGATGGATGGATGGATGGATGGATGGATGGATGGATGGATGGATGGATGGATGGATGGATGGATGGATGGATGGATGGAGGGATCGATATGGCTTTACCCTTTAGATCGGGCGGTGGCTAGCGCCACCAAGCGGTAATACTTAATGAACCAAAAACTAGACTTATTTTTTTCCTTTGAATAGTGAGGTTGGGGATTGAGGTTGGGGAGGCAAGCACGCGCCGCAGCGCCTCTAGCGGGCGCTCTAAGTAATACGTTATGCAAACGGGGGACAGGGTACGACCGTAAGGGGCTTCGCCCCTAAAAGATATCTTCAGTATCGCATAAAAGTAAGAACTAATGAAGAAATTGGAGAAAGCTGAAAAGTAGAGGAACCAAAAAAAAAAAGATCTACACCAGCTGGTCCCTGTATGCACGGTCCCTGATCCCTGTGTGCGAAGACGATAAAAAAAAAACGCATTTAAGCTTGATGAACACTCGACTGAAAGAATAAGCCTGAGCGATTTCTTCGCAACTGCTGCTGGTTGTTGTTGTTGTTGTTGTCGTCGTCGTCGTCGTTGTTGTCGTCGTCGTCGTCGTCGTCGTCGTCGTAGTAGTAGTAGTAGTAGTAGTAGTAGTAGTAGTAGTAGTAGTAGTAGTAGTAGATGGAAGAGGAGAATATTGATAAGAAAACGTGGATAACATCGAGCCTTCCAAAAAAAAGCAGCGATGAACGGCGCGAGCACTCTTATTTATGGCCATGTTATCGTTGCCATCCTTGGATGCGGGAGCGAAGCACTCGGGGACTTAGCGCCCTAAGAAGGGATTAGCGAGGGGCTCAGGAATTCAGTGAGCTAATTGGCGACAGAAGAGAATAAATTAGGGCGTCGGATAACGACAAAAGAACACGCAGTGAGCCCTTCATATGAAGCTTATCGCAAGCATTACAAGCGTGGAATGAAGAGTAAGTAAACAGCGCACATACGAGTGCCGGCCTCTTAGTGAAGGCAGCGATGGTCGTCAGTACATTATTTTCAAAGCGGCTTTCTAGGGCCTGGGCCCGGCTTAATTCTTCAGCAAGATAACCCAGATTCTCCTTCAAGCCCGAGCGCCTTCTTTCACCGATTCGTTACTGAAATGACTACTGGCGGGGCGGGAATCTGCCCCGTTATACCCCGTGTATTATCTTTGCATCGGAAAATCGAGAGCAGCTTTCACGTGGTGCCGTAAGCCACTGCTTCCCAGCTAAAATGAAACATCAGACTCTAGTGAAGTGGCGAAAGTGACTGAATGCCCTTACTTAGGACCCCGTATAGCAAGTTGACAGCTATAGCCTAACGAACGCCTATGTCTATATGTAGTGAACGGCAACAGAATAGCTCGAGGTTGAAGACATACGAGGACGAAAAAGAAGAAAGAAGGTTTTGTCTTCCACGGGTCAATGTCAAACCAAGCCGTGGAGCCTAAGAAGAGTAGCCTCAGGCCTATGTTCGAATTTCTAGATCAATAGATAGATTCGAAATTTTATTGCGAGACCTGAGGTGCGCGACTCAACGCGCCGCGGGCCACCCTTACGTTGGGACAGTCAGGCCAAGCCCGACCGCCGCATTTTGAGTCCTCTGGACAGACCACAATTGATCCCCGACGTCGGAGCTCCTGATTCTGGATAGCCGCTTGTCCTCATTGAATTGGTTCATGCCTCGTGACGAGAAACAAAACCAGACCATGTGGTCTCATCTAGCGAATTCATGGCAGTGCCTGCAAGAGCTATTGGGATAAATGTACACTCTCAGCCGAAATTCGGCAAAATTCGGCTAACTGCAGTCGTTAAACCAATGGACGAACGGTATGTCCAACGGGGACTAAATGCGTGACATTGCGTGCCGTGCGCAAACGCCCGGCCATGAAGGGACCAACATGGAGGGTAACTGCGCCACGATCGCCTTTTGTCGATGCTGCACTGCAATTTTCGGCGCGGTCGGCGATCACAACAAGTTATATCGCCTATACGCCACCGTGAAAGCGAAGCACTATGAAACGAATAGAACATGTTATGAAAGGCAAGTACAACGCGTAGTCAGTGCACACAGCAAGCGCCTTCGCGTTTCCACCATGCCGGCACGGACGGGCCAAAAACAAGTAAAAATTCTCCGCGAACACGGGAAATGCTGATGACTCGCTTCAATGTGCTGGATTAGTTAGAACTACGAAGTAAATTGACAGTGCTAATAAAGGTAAGCTGTTCGTCAGCGGTCGTGTACCCGCACAGTCACTGGCCACAACTCCAAAGCGATATATGGAAAAAAGTAGGCTTCGTACGTCATCGGTATCAAGCTGGCTGACGGTGTGAGTGCATTGCCAGCACACGCGAAGGAAACGTCGCATACAATTTCTTTCACAGAAAATAACGTCTTCTGCATTAAAGCTCAATAAACTTATGACTTTTTGTATATGCGACAATCGTTGTCAAACATCAAGCTTGAAGGCGATCACGGATACGACTAATCGTGTGGCCGGAGGTGCACAGCGAGCGACTTACCAGCACGATGAAAGAACCGTGCCTGCGAATGGTCTAGTCGCTGTATATGTATACAAATATCTACATCACTCCGTAAGACACCGCGAACATTGGACACCTAGCTATTGTTGATTTGTGACTAAAAAAATAACGACGACGCAAATTCCACACAAGCCACGTGTTGCGATCGCCGGTGGCCGTTTAGCCGTACTCCTCGTAAGCCTAGCGACGCCGTCGGCAAGCCGACACGGTATCCTGTCGGCGAGGCGCCTGGCTGCTTCGCCGGCTTTCCTGCATGAGCGCCGCTGCTATGTTTGTGTTTGCAGACCCGTGCAGCAGCACTGCGAACGCTGGTTCAGCCGACATGATCGAAAGCCAGCTGATGATTCGTATTCTCTGACTGGAAAGATATTAAAGATTAGATAGATCCACATTAAATATCGGTGCGCTTCGGTGCTATGAATCAGCCCACGTAAATTTTCACGTTACGGTGTCGATGTTTATGGTTTTTTAAAGCTAAGTAAAAGTAACCCACTGGCACTACGTGGCAGGTCAAAATAATGTGCAATATATATCCGATAGTTTCTCTGTACTGCAGTGCGGGCAGCCACTGTTTGCGGTGTTTTACTTTGAAATAATAGTGCGTATGTGTATGTGTATTTGTGTGTTCCATTACCATATACTGCATTCTTCAGTGTTAATTAAATTGGCATAAACATAAAATATACTGCACCAGTGCAGGGTCGCCATTTTTTTCCATTTGTCTAGACGGTTCAACTGTTAGTCCCACTGGAGCATTTTACGTGGACCAACATTTAAACCAAGTAGAGTAAGTGCTAGGGGGTAACAGTTGAACCCTTGCAGTTGCTCCCGCAGTTAATTAGTCCAAAATTGGTTCAAAATCTTCGGCATCCCATTTAGTCCCCTAAATTACCAATGGCATACCCCACTTTAGTCCTTTTCGGATTAAAGTATTGGGATAAATTTTATGCAATAAAGCCGGGCTGGGATACGAACCCGTCTGCAGTAGTCTGAGAGGCTGCAATTTTTCTTGTTTCCACGTCACTGTGGCAAGCACAATTCTGTCGTGGCAACGACAACTTTACCCAATAGATAGAAGAAGTCTGCGGTAAAGGATGGTGAACTACACAAGCGTGGAACTTCCGCACACCTGCGACAGAACCAAGTACACAGGTTGCATGTCACCGTACCCATTGTTTCTCAAGAAAAACTGCCACAAAACCATATGAGTTTATTTTCACCACATGCCAGTCGACTTAAACCTGCGCAAACCGTGGTGGAGCAGTTGTTAAGGTGCTCGGCTCTTGCGTGACCTGAAGGTCGCGGGTTCGATCCCGGCTGCGGCAGTCGCATTTCGACGGAGGCCACATGACAGTGGCCGGTGTGCTGTGCGATGTCAGCGCACGTTATAAAACACCAGATGGCCAAAAACACCGGAGCGTTCCCCGATGGCGTCTCTCATCATCGTTTTGGGACGTAAAAAACCCCAGATATAAGTATTACTGCAATGGTGCAATACCCCCATATATATATATATATATATATATATATATATATATATATATATATATATATATATATATATATATATATACGAGAAGCAAGCATATATACGAGAAAGCAAGCAGTTTCGGCCGTGCCACGGCCGAAACGTAAATCGATAAAGTGACTGCCTTCTTTCTCGTACGTGTACCAGCTCTATTCTTAAACGTACCAGACCCCCTGAACTTTCCCACTGAATACATATATATATATATATGTATATATATATATATATATATATATATATATATATATATATATATATATATATATATATATATATATATATATATATATATATATATATATATATGCCATCGACTGCATTATAGTTTTCTGCCGCTTGGGACACGGACGGTTCAATATTACCTGCCTTTTGATGGTCCAAAGGGGAAGATACTGTTCCGTAAAAAAAGCACCACTGCCTCTTTTTGACGTTCAATACAGCAGTATTACTGAAACAAGTTACAAGGAGTTGTATGACATGCATCATTTACTGCCGAAAAGCCCCGGCTGGAACCTCGCGCTGGCGTGCTATGCAGTGAAGGTGAAGCAAGGGCCAGCTTCGTACTACCTTGTGGTTGTTCAGTTGGAAAATTTTTGTCTCCGTTAAAACAAAATCTACTTTTTAGAAACTTTCTTCTTATTTTGCGAGCAAACAATACTACGCAACTATATAAAGAAATATTTTTTACCATTGTCGCTACATTGCGAAAATTATGCCGCAATATGAGTCAAAATGCTGTTTTTCCCAAATATGCCACAAAATATTGGAAATATTTTTACTTCATTCCCTCTCAAAGTATTTCAATCATTTAATATAGAAGCATATAAAGGATGACTTACAAATATATTATTGGCGAAAGAGATAGTTTCTTATGAAAAACGCTAAACAAGCAGCATATTGCAATTTCTCGCCAAAGCGAGAAAGAAAGAAAATATAAAACTGAATAAATTATAATAGCCACGAAAGAGTAGTGCCTTGAGATTAATTAAAATTATTTCGTAATAATAACTCATTTATTTATATGTGGGGTTTAATGTCCCAAAACCACTATATGATTGTGAGAGACGCCGTAGCAGAAGGCTCCGGAAATTTCGACTGCCTGGGGCAATTCGACCACCCGGGTTTCGTTTTAATGTGCACTCAAATCTGAGCACAAGGGCCTACAGCAATTCCGCCTCCATCGAAAATGCAGCCGCCGCAGCCGAGATTTGATCCCGCGACCTGCGGGTCAGCAGTCGAGTACATTAGCCACTAGACCACCTCGGTGGGGCTGGTAATAGTAACTAAAACCAGTAATATTATTTAAATTATTTGGCGTGACATAGTTTTAAGTGGCTGCCCAAAGGTTGAAGCGCCCTCTTGGCTACACAAAATGTTTTCGTGAAATGTAATACCTCAATAACTACTTTTATCATTCACATATACCAGCACGATCTTTTTTTTTTGCGTGATCAAAAATGGTCCAAAGTTTACCCCCGGTACACTTTTTCGTTCATTCATTCTTTATTTCCCACAAGTCTTTTACAACCAGATGGGGGTCCCTCAGGCGAAAAGCGGTTGAAAAACCACTTGAGAGTGCCTGAGGCCCCACGTACATGGCCGCAGTTTCGAAATTAAAGCTCTTTAAAAAATTTGCTGTAATTTAAGTAGGTAATTAGAACAAAAAATTAGAGGAATATTCTACAAATACTACAGTAGAGGAAATAGACACAGACCAAACTAATAACTATGTATCTGCGCTCATGAATACACTGAACAGTATCAAAATAAACATGACAGACACTGAAAAAAAAAAGTGAGATACATCGAGTAACGATAACATAGCATGATGCAAAGAAAGATACTAGGCCCAAGGTCAAGAATTATTCTCGCATTTCTCTTTTTGTGAATATTAAAAGTTGGGCTTATCATTTATATATTTATTAAGTATAGGGTTGGCAATGTATATCTAAGGGACTGTAGAAATTGATTCGTGCTAGAACGAGGAACGAGCCACCTGTCTATGCTTCGGTTTCGTGAATCCCTGTGTTGAAGACTTATGTTTGATAAGTCTTTAAGAAATGTTCGGAAGTGTTCCTTCGCAAACAAGTAGTTGTTAATGAGTCGAAAATTGTACATGTGTTGCATGCTGATTATTTTGTAGTGGTGAAACAAAGTACTAGCGGAAGTACTGCGTGGCACATTTGCAATATCGCGCAGTGCCCTTTTTTGCACTAAGTGAATAGTTTTTACGTTGCCTAAGGTTGTGGTGCCCCAGACAAGAAGGCAGTATTTTATGTGCGAGGAAAACAAAGCATTGTAGATTCACACTTTAGCTTTTTCCGGGAGAAAGTGCCGACCTCGTGTCAATACTCCAGCGGCCCGCAATAATGATTTAGTCAATGATTCCACATGACATGACCATGTCATATGAGCGGAAAAAAATTACACCTAGAACTTTATGTTTCTCCACTACTTCTGCGGGTTTTCCCTCAAGTGTTAACGATAGGTGAAGATGTGTTTCCGTGCCCCTGGATCTAAAAAAGACAGCTGTAGTTTTTTTCGCATTTATACGCGGGCCATTAGTAGTAGACCACCACAGTACATCTGATAATACGCTTTGGGCTTTGACAATACTCTCAGCTGAATGTTTCCCCGAAACAAAAAGACTGATGCCATCCACGTACAGTAGAAATTCAGCATCGTTGTTTATGTCGACAATATCATTTATGTAGATATTGAAGAGCATTGGCCCTAAGATGCTTCCTTGAGGCACACCACAAGAAATAGTTTTATAGGAAGAAAAACAGCGATTGAAACACACTTGATATGAAAAACCCACATAATATATATATATCTATTGATCTCTCGTACAGTACCTATAAAGGCACCAAGTCTGCCAGTACGAGACCCTGGGTAATGAGCGAGGAAAGATGTGTATACTTAAGGGCTCGTTTTTCCGTTTTGACACACTATTAATTGTATCTAACAAACAATAATAAACATGGCTACTAGTGGCGCTCACAGACACTCCCACGTTTAAAATTTACATATAAACCTAATGAAGTAGCTGGGGGGACAGCCGCCATGGTAGCTTAGCGGTAGACCATCGCACGCGTCCACGGCAGGTTATATATATATATATATATATATATATATATATATATATATATATATATATATATATATATATATATATATATATATATATATATTCGCGGTCCCCGCTGTAAGGCTGAATGACGATTAGAGCAGCGCCTGCAAGCAACCAGCTTGTACAAGAACTTGTGTTGCGCAGTCTTTGTTCGGTGTTTTATTTTAGGGGCGTAGTTCTTTATAGCGACACCCGTTTGTCTCTCGTAGCCGTTGTAGTAGTGTGTAACAAGTATAACATTTTGACCTCCAAAGTGGTGCTGGCGAGAGATTTCTTCTGTGCGTTGTTGAACAATAAAAGATAATTCTCAATGTACATGCCAATGGCTGCTAAGGGAGAATGAGAGACAGGAGAATTCGGCTTTTAGTTAACGCGCACGCTGCAAATTTTTTATTGTTTAACAACGCACAGAAGACAAGAAAGGGTTGCTACGTTATACTCGCTGGGTGTAACCTCCTAGGTTTTAGAAAAGTTTAGCGAGCGTTGGGCCGCAGTGCCATGAATACAGTGAACTAGTATTTACCATGAACTCTAGGTGGTTAAAGGTGGGAAGTAGACACGAAGCGCAAGCCATAAGAAAGTGAGCGTGTGCCTCCTCTCGTTTAGTCCTTGGAATGTCCGATGGATGGCGGTGCTTCTATATGAGGAATATACGATGAAAAGATGCGAGATGGTGGTACTTGTAGTGTCGAATAGGTGGACGAACGGACACACAGAAAGATTCATGGACGGACGCACGGATGGCTGCACGGACGGATGGACGCATGTACGGGCGCAGGAGCGGATGCATGAACGAAAGCAGGGACAAACGCACAGAGGGACGTGCGGACGCACGAACAGACGCACGCACGGACGAGCGGATGGACGCACGGGCGGCCACACAGACGCACGCATGGACGGACGGATGCTTCGCACCACTATCCATCATTCCCTCCGTGGATATGCTGCCATTCTTTTTTCACTGAGGCCTTGCGGGCAGAAAAAGTAAACTGGACGACCGATGCCGCCGATACTGAACCGTCCTGGATGGATGGATGGATGGATGTTATGAGCGTCCCGTTTAGAATGGGACGGTGACATGTGTGCCACTAGGCTCGAAAGGAAAAAAAGAAACGAGGAGAAAACTTTATTTTCATGTTCGCCTAATGTGTTATATACTTCGATGAAATCAATCTTGTTATAACAAAAAAATATATAAATTCACGGTCCATCATTCGCCTCTTCAAGCAAAACGATATCATTTTTTCCACTATTTCTGTCCTTTATCTCTACTTTTCTGCCACCGATACTCTAACCGTCTCTCACTTGCTTCTATCGCGGACGTGTACGAGCTGCGCAGCGCCCCCTGGAAAGTGAGTGGTGCCCCCAATAAGGTACCGAGTTCTCAAATTACCTTTACTGCGAAGGTTGTCACTCAGCTCCACCCTGCTCTCATCGGTGAGGCAGTATATACTCTTGGCCGGATTCTGCGAATCTAAAGCAACGACACCGCGACACTCAATCTCATTCAGTTGCATGCAAGCACGCCACCGGCTTCCTTTACAAACTTTCATTCCAGCTGATACGCCTCAACGCTGGCTTTCCAGTTTTGTTCCACGAACATGAGCTGCTGCTAATGGCGCTTTTCATGTTCGCCGGCTCATCAAGCGCGTACACAACGTTGGAACGCTGTATAGGTGATCGTGGGTGTTGTAGCTATGTATAGGGCTGTTTTTACGTGCTCTATGTTTAAGTCAGCTCAGTTTTCTCCCGTCGCTAACGTAGTTCCCGGATGCGCGGAGTCTGTATATGCGAAAGCTGCCATTAGTAGAGGGCTGATTTTTGTTTGTACGTATGGCGCGTCATAAAGTCTGACGCATGAACAGCGACAGCTATAGTGGGGTCATATTTGCTAGCACTGTTGATCGTAGCGTATGGCTCAGCCATTGCAGCAGTTATAGAGAGAGAGAGAGAGTGACAGCGAGAGAGAGATTTTTCGAAGTACAAGAAATTCAGCCAGCTTATACATATGGGCACCTGTACACTACTCTGCACAAGTAACTTAATGAATTCATTAGGCAATGAAGGCAAGTAAAGCATAGGGAATATCTTTTGTCATATTTTGCTGTAATAGTAGCTATGACATTAATCCAAATTAATGAAAGCAAACGAATAAGCGACAACCATGCCATCGCTGGGGTCCAAACACAAAACCTGCGAGTTCTACTTCCGATGCTGTGCCAAACACGTTTAGAACGAAAAAAAACAATAATTCTGAAGGTTCACTTTCCGGAACGACGTTTCCATTATGAGCCATGGCATAGCTCGGCAGCTGGGGTCCTGGGGATCTTTAATGCGTGGCTCAATCCACGTACGCACACACAGGCGGAAATCACATCTGCGGCCTGGGCACGAGTAGGACGTTTTCAGAGAAAAGGCAAGGCCTGAGGTAAGTGTAAGGTGAATGCAGCTATGTCAATTTGGTCAGTGAAGAGAACTCAAGCTGTAGTTGGCCAGCCACATATACTTGCTCGACCATATACGCGTCTATAGGTCTTGTTCTAAAGCACGTTCACTGCGAGGGCCGTTGCTGCTTCCCGCTGTACATCGAGCACTGCCGGACTGTGTCTTTCCAAGGACGCACCCTGCTTCACTTCCTTGCACAATGCGAGTGGCGCTCGCTCACAAAGGCGCCGCACCACGCTTCCCAAAAACAGAGCCACCGTCGCGGAACAGATAAAGCGATTCGAACAAGGTCGCGATCTCCTTTGTTCGTGCGCGTGAATGGCTCGATTAAGCACCTTGCACACAAGGTGTCGTTTTGTCGAGATTCCAGCACTCCGGTTAAGTAGACTCGACGATCGACCTCTGAAGAAAAGACCTCGGGGACACAGCCCACCACTCCATGAAAACCATAGGCGCTCTTGTGCCGTACTTCAAGCGGACTAACTTTAGCGCCTGACTGTGAATAGGCTGCGGCCACGCTGGATAACCACACGGAGTGATGCTTTCTCTCCCTATCTTTAAGCTAAGGTTTTATAACTCGCAGTCGTCGGTGGTGGCGTTGTACGCGAAAAGACCGGCGCCGGCGTATTTGAATGAGTCGTCTTTCAATAACTGGCGCTCTCTCTGTGGTCAGACTGCCATATCTGACTGACCACATCGTCATACAAAGAGGAGGGAAGAGAGTAAGGCACGTCCTATAAAGAATGAGAAAGAAAGAGAAACAGAGAAATAAGTGCAGAAAGATCAAGAAAGAGAATAAAAAAAACAGAAACAAGGAAAGATAATATAGAGAAAAAAACTGGAAAATAGAGCAAGCAAGCAAGAAACAAAGAGAGAGGGAGAGAGTCAAATAAAGGAAAGAAAGAAATAAAACGACAAAAAGAAAGTAATAGAAATAAACTGAGGCAAAAATATCGAGAAACAGGGAGGGGAGAAAAAGAAAGAGATAAGGAGAGAAGGGTGCGTAGAAGCAAAGAAAGCCACCCAGCTCTACACAGTAATATAGAGAAATAAAATAGGTTCCCCGGTGAGTAGCGCCTCCATGGCCCGTGCTTCGTGGGGCCAAGCTTCACGCCCTTTAGTGCAACACCCCCCTCTTTCTCTCTCTTTAAAACGATCAGTTCTCAAAAAGCATTAATTACGCCTTCGTTCATATTTCAATTTAACAGTGTACAATAAAACGAGTACACTGATAGAAGAAACGAGGCACTTGACAAGCACCGACAGTAACAGGTTAAACGTTTATTGCAAATTACACATAAGTACGCATTCGCAACATGCACGTACACGTCACATGAATTGCCGCCGCTGTCTTGTCTGTGTAAGATGAAAGCACGAAAGAGCCCACCGCAGAAATTCAGTTTTCTCCTCAAACAGAACAACTAAAGCTTAGCCTATACGTAGTTATCTGTTTAGTTAACAACATCACAGGCTTTTACCACCTCTCGGTTAATCTGATACCAATGCCTGTAAATGATCTCAGTTCTTGAGAAAACTGAGGAGCAGCCACACAATAGACAGGGCATAGCTATTTTGTAATTAGTCACATTATTTTAAAAATCATCGTGTTTCTTCAGTATACAACATTCCATCTGTGCAATATAGATATTCTATCACAAGAGAACAGAATTATGTAAACGACGCCGCCTTCACCCGACACACACTTCGCTTCGTGCTTAACTTCACATTTATGTGGCGTCGAGAGCCCTGGTTAATCGAGGCACATCCTACTAAGCTTATTTTTGGCAGAAAACACAACGTTTATGCCGAATCTATTCCTAATGCTTTTGTGAATGCAATGGTTCTTCTCCTATCAGTCTACTCGTTTTATCGTGCGCTGTTAAATTTATAATAGTAATTGTTGGTGCTTAACGTCCCAAAACCACCACGTGATTATGAGAGACGCCATATAGTGGAGGGCTCCGGAGATTTCGATCACCTGAGGTTCTTTAGGATACACCTAAATCTAATCACACGAATCTCGGCCGCCGCAACCGGGATTCGATCCCGTGGCCTGAGAGCCAGCAGCCGAGTGCCTTACCCACTAGACCACCATGGCGGGTGCTGTAAATTAAAACATTAACCAATACCAACTCGTCGCAGTCGCCGTTTTACCACGCTTTTATGGTTGACATCGCACAAACTCTGTTTTGCCAAGGGCCGACAAGGTGTCGCCTCTCCAAGTTCTGGCCACATTATTTATTTAGCCTTTGGAACATGTCATTCTGCCAAACCTGATTTTATCACGCCGCGGTGGTCTAGTGGCTAAGGTACTCGGCTGCTGACTCGCACGTCGCGGGATCGAATCCCGGCTGTGGCGGTTGCATTTCCGATGGAGGCGGATATGTTGTAGGCCCGTGTACTCAGATTTCGGTGCGCGTTAAAGAACCCCAGGTGGTCGAAATTTCCGGAGTCCTCCACTACAGCGTCTCTCATAATCACATGGTGGTTTTGGGACGTCAAATCCTACATAATAATCAATCAATCAATAAATAAATCAATTAATCAATTAATCAATCAATTAAACATGATTTCATAATTTACGCCGTAGCAGAAAATACTGATTTAGCTTCGACCAGTATATAGGATTTAGTTGCACCTGAATCAACGATCACCAGCTTTTCCGCATTCCACCTTCAAAGTGAAGTGTCCACAGTCTGACGCTACTGTCACGTTAGCTTTAAGAACAAAACGTTTCTGTTTATGTTCGTTTGCTCTTCCGCAAGCACCGCTTTTGTGTATACCCCCCCCCCCTCCCCATTCGCGGAAAAGTGCAGGCAACGCAAGCTTATCGTCTATGTCATACCAGCCGATGCTTATCCTGCGTTGTGTGGATTGACGCACGCACCTGGAACGACCGATTTCACCAAAGATTGTGGACCCACTGTAGGTGGGCAAACCGGGCTGGACACTTAGACGCGAATTTGCGGTCGATAAGTGGCGCTCCAGATACGCGCGAACTTATGACGCTCGTGTAAAGTTCGTGCCGCATCGATGACGTCAACACGAGGATAAAAAAAATTGTCGACAGCGAGGATTCCTTGTTTGCCCAGTGCTGTTTGAACATCGGGCGGACCGCATTCGAATGCCCTGGTCGGAAATTTAACAAGTCCCGAAAGAAATCCTTCTGTGAAACGACTAGGAAGAACTAATAACAAAAATTGCTGGTTTTTTTTAAGACCCAAACTAAAGCTACGATATGATTATGGGATACTCCATACAGTGTATAGGGCTCCAGAAATTGGGACCACGTGAGGATAATTAACGTGCCCCCCGCCCCTGCTTCTTCTTGACATAGTTAACTGTGGGGCTCTCTGAGTATTACCAATCTTGTGCACATTTTTCTGTAAACTAATATTTTTGATGCTGAATAAACTTGAATTAACTTGAACCCTTTTCGTAAGCCTACAGGTTTATTCTTCGAAGGTAAATACCAGTAAGTTGCCGTTTTTGTATACGTTATGTTCATTACGTCCGCATATGTGTTTGAGTAAAAAACACGAACGACAACATGAAGACATAGAGACAGTATATTTGTCCCTTAGATAGGATTTCACTGTACTACAATAATTTTTATTCAACAGGCAATAATTGCCAAGGGTTCTGTAACATTAAATAGAGCTCACTCATGTCGGGACATGTCAGGGTAACAAGCGATAGTTAAGAAGGTACTTAGGAAACGCTAACAGCCATAGGTGACTTCAGCCTAATCAGTGCGATGTCAGCATATACCATCTGTTTTGCCTAGCCTGAACAAAGCCGCCGCGCACATAGGCGATGCCACTGCGAGCTGCTTTTTACATAATCGAACGGCATCGGACGCGTTGTATGCGTGTCCCACCAAGACGAGCCACGAAAGCAAGCAATGAAAAAAAGAAAATTCTCCAACACACTGTGCCAACGATGTATGCCCCAGGCGAAAACAGCCGTCATTCTTCAACCATTTACGTCTGTATTTCTTTATTTGAATTCTGGCGCATACATTTGCATTCTAATGCACCCAATACCCCACGGACATTGAAAAGAATAATGAAAAATTGCAGTCACAAAGGACACTAAAAAGAACGATCTCGAATCATGCATGTGCATTTTTTCTGCAGTGTTCATCTATTTGAGTTCGTCGCCTTCGCAGAGTGAGTGAGTAAAAACTTTATTGAACATGTCCGGCGTCATTGAGCGGGGTGGGGCTACAAGCACCCCGGCCTAGGTGACGGCCTCGAGTCCTTGGACCCGGGCGGCATCCTGGGCTTGCCGAACGGCCCACAGTTGATCGGCAAGGTCATGGCTGAGCAGAGCCGCCTCCCATCGCGCCTCGCGGTTCGAGACCGCCATGTCTACCGGGTTCGCAGGGGACTGCTGTGCGTTACCGGTACACTTCCACAGCATGTGCTGCAGCGTCGCTCTGGCTCCGCACGCCTTACACGCGTCGAGCGTATAAATGCCTGGGTAGCAGAGGCGAAGGATCACCGGATTCGGGTACGTGTGTGTCTGTAGTTGTCTCCAGGCAACCTGCTGTTTCTTGTTTAGTTTGGCATGGGGTGGTGGATATTTGCATCTGTTCAGTCTGTAGTGTTGCGTGATGTCTCGGAAAGTGGTCAAGCGATCCCCCCACGTCCATTCTCGCATCGCTGTCGAAGTGTGCGAGACATCGGGACTGTCGGCAAAGAGGAAAAAAAAATAAAAACAGCCATACATTTGGTTAGAGAGATGTGTTGTAGCTTATATAGTTGAATCATATGTCAGTTCAACGATCGCCCGCTAGAGGACAACACTTGTGTGGGCGTGCAAGCGTCGAACTTGTTTTCATTCCTGCCTTTATTATTATTTTTTTGGTAAAGTTACAAACCAAAGTCCGGATTAAACCTGACGCTTCTCATCCTCTCACCGCAGCTGGAAAGTTTCGCGAGCAGGATACTATATAGTACAACTCTTCATATATTCGACGTCGATTTTTCTTTACTTCAATGTTGCATCTCTCTCTCTCTCTCTCTCTCTCTTTGTGCGTTTGAATGCTTCACACCCGTTCCCACGGAGAGAGTGTGGCATCCGCTGCATCTGCAACGAGCTGTTCACACAACTTGTACGTGTACTTCGCACTGGTTCTTTTCAAAAGGAAAGCCATGGCGGCCGCACAATACCGGCATACTTTTGCATACCGAGGTCAGACTGCCGTCACAGAAATGAGCAGCATGTGGTACGTGTAGATCAGGGATCGAAACTTTGTAAGTAGCCTTCATTTGGCTTTTGCACCTCGTTCTCCTGGTGCCAGATTTTTATCACCGATTCAGAGCCGGTGATAGAAAAAATATAGGGAGACAAAATAAACCCCGGTCCAGATCCATCCCCTTAGTTATACTTCCATGCCAAGCTGAGATGACTTGTACTTTACCAGGAAATATTGCGGTAAAAGCAAAGGATGAAGCAAGGAAGGAGCACCACATCGCACGAAGCACTTCGTGTTGTTGTGTCGCTTGTTCGTTGCTTCATCTTCGTTTTTACCGAGATGTTTCCCGATTCAAGATGTTCCATCAGCTATCCAACAATTCGGCCCTACTAGGCCTGTACTCAACCACGGTGGCTTGTATTTAGCCGAAAGCCTAATTCCGCCACGCACTTCTCCAAAGTGCGAAGGGATGCCGCACTGCTGAACTCGCTATAGGTACTTCAAAAGTATGTATATTCAACGACATCAAGCAACAGATTCAAAAGTAGTGTTTGTTTATATATATATATATATATATATATATATATATATATATATATATATATATAGTCGACCAAAAGTTGAAACCACGTGCATTTCAACACCACAGGAGAACCGTGCTGCGCACTTTTATGCAGGAGTCGATTCATTACGCTATATCAGTAGTGCGTCCGTGCCCGTCATTCCCGCCTTCTTTCGCAGCTGTCACAAGTCACAGCTCAAATAAGGTGGTGTGTCTCAAAAGGGAAATCAGCCCAGGCAGGTTACCCGCCGCCGTCAGTCAGCGGGTATAAGGCCTTCTGCTAAAAAACGCAAAATGTCTTTATTTTTATATGAGAGGTACGTACGAAGGGGTCATAAAGGGCTCCACAGGAAATTAAGCAGTCTCCACGTTCCTAATACCTTGTCCTTGGGGAATCGTGAGTTAATTATACCGGAATCTTTTATAACTTTATAGCTGCTGTTTTGAGGAATATGGCATTGTTAACTTTTTCACATGCTTGGAACGTGTGCGGACATAAAAACATAAGCACTCAGCACAGCCAATTTATACGAGTCACCTTGTAAAAGAGATTCAGTGCAGCCCATAAATGCTATTTGGACAAAAATTAGATTTCTCTCCACGCGGACATTGTGGACCTTTTGTAAATAAATGTCATCGACAATTTCAATGTATTTCCTATTTGCAGTGCGAATGCTTCCGCAAGTGCACTTTTTAAATGTCATATTGGCAACAAATGTTACGCTGAAACCACGGAAAGATAAAGCTTTTAGAAACTTCTGTTCAATTTCAACACCAGAGCTGGTCAAGACCGATGTTATACCTTTGTCATTGTCAATAGCAAATCCAAGCGGGTATGTGCGATAGGAATTAGGCAAACTATACTATTCACTTCTGGACCACTAAAATAAAGAAACTATTTGCAACTATACCCGGCGACAACTTTCTGTGGCAGCACGGCCAAGGCTACGTGTTAGAATGTTAGGCGATGTCGCGCCCTCTCCACAAGCAAAAAAGAAAGAAAGGTAGGAAGGAAGGAAGGAAGGAAGGAAGGAAGGAAGGAAGGAAGGAAGGAAGGAAGCAAGGAAGGAAGGAAGGATAGATAGATAGATAGATAGATAGATAGATAGATAGATAGATAGATAGATAGATAGATAGATAGATAGATAGATAGATAGATAGATAGATAGGTTGGATCATTTGGTTTGCTAAGAAATGCTTCGCAATCGTAACGTCCTCATTTTTTTCTCGCTAGTAATGAACACTTTTATAGTATAAAAAGATCCAAACAAATTTCGAAAACAGCTCTTTCCCCGTAGAAACTAATTTCCTGTTTCTCTGGGACACTTTTACGCTGTTTCACAGAATCTTATTTTGTTTCGAGCAGCACTCAAATTATTTCTCGTTTCCGAATGGCCCTGCATCGATCACATAGGAGGTCTGCAAGATAGTCATACAAAGTGCCCCAGCTATATTTAGCCAGAGTATAAAAATATGCCGACACACGGAATTACGACGCCACCGTATGCATGTTGCTGACCGTTGCATATGGTTATTAAGGCTATTTTAGTCTTCTAAATATTGTTTAATTAGATCTGTTTAATTAACTAACTTTTGAAGGAACAAAGATGAATGAAAAATTTCAATGAGAAAATTGTACGTCGGTTTGCAAAACGTTTGATAAGACAGTTTCGAACTTTATATCTGTTAATTACTAGTGTTTTCCTGCTAACTACAAATGCCCGTGAAATACAAAAAAAAATGCTACAGTCAAGAGTCTGACGGAATCCCGTCTAGTCGGGAACAAACATAGTGCAAAGTAACAAAAACGCCAACCAAGGTAAAACACAGAAAAAATACACAAGAATTTTAGTGTATTTTACCTTGGTCGGCATTTTCGTTAGCTTGCACTTCAAAAGATACTACGTGACAAACCCGCTCACGCGCCAGTGCACACGACGATTCTAGTGCCCCCTATAGCGTTCGGTGTACGAACGACCATGGCATTTGCTCAATTGTTCTGCCTCGACAGGGCCGCAACAATGGCGTTGGCTTCGCGACGAACTCGTTTTGTTATCGGCCACAAAAGCGATAACCGTTGTAACTGCTTATCGCTGTCATGAACCAGTGCGAGAGAAGCGTATCGTTTGTACGAGGAACATCAGAGAGCACCAGAATCACGGTGCACGCCAGCGCGCCAGTGGGTTCGTCACGTGGTATTTTATTGCAGTTCGCGGGAATTTGTAGTTAGAAAAAAAAATTAATAACTAACAAAAAGAAGGATCAAAACTGTTTACTCGAGCGTTTTGCAAAGCGATGTGCAACTTTCTCATTGAAACTTTTCAAGTATATTCGTTCCTTCATAAATTGTTTATTCAAAGAGACGTAATTAAACAACATTTTAGAGCGCAAAAAATAGCATCACTAACTACAGGCAACGGTCAGCGACATGCATTTGATCACGTCGTAATTCCTTGTGTAGGCATATTTTTAACCCCTGGCTAAAGATATCTGGGGTACCCTTTATATATCTTTAAAAAACACTAGATTATACGCTCACATCTGTAATATGTGTCGTATGGGATGTGGCGAGTCATGGCTTATTTTCCCCGCCACTTTTTTTTGGTCGTTTCCACAATTTTCTCTTCTTGTTTTTCATGTTTCTCTCCCTCTCTTTTAAATAGCATTTAACAGATGCGTTTTGGTGGCGTCATAATGGGCTGCAACATTGCGGCAAGCTTTCACTTAGAGTGTCCTCATCATTGATATCGCAATAATAGCTTAGTACTACCATTTTGTCGACAGCATGAGTGACATTTCTCTTCTTCTCTCTCTCTCAACTTTTATTCTTTTACCCTCTCCCCAGTGCTAGGTAGCCTACCAGGCTCAGCCATAGTCAACCTCCCTGCTTTTTGCTTCATCCTTATTCTCTCTCTCTCACTCTACAGGGCGATGCTCACCTGATGGTTGCTGGCGTCATGAGCAGAATGGTGGTGACGTTGTCCAGGAATGCGGACACAAGCGCCGTGGTGACGCACAGGGTCGTGACCAGAGGCCAGACGCGGCCGCGGGCCACGCGGAATGCCACCACGGCCGCGTAGTCGAAGAAGCCCGTCTCGCAGAGAATAGCCACGAGCACCATCATGCCGAACAGCAGGCAGAGCGTCTCGACGTCCAGCCACGACATCACCTGCGCTCATCGTGCATGCCGAAGAATTGTCAACCAAGCCACCACCTATACCTAGTCGCAGCTCTCTCTCTCTCTCTCGATATATATATATATATATATATATATATATATATATATATATATATATATATATATATATATATATATATATATATATATATATACTTGCTTTTGGCCCGACTGTGTGCCGACTTTTATATCATTCTTACTTAAAGTACTCCAGCACTACTTTTGACGTGCGCAAGACAAAGTGCATGACAGGACCAGTGCCCATCCTGTTATGCACTTCTTTGTTCTGTCCTGCTCAAAAGTAAAGACCGAACACTTAAAGTAAAAATTTATGACCAACTAGTACCGCAACTTGTTTGTTTAAGTGAACTTGTATACCATATTCTCATTTAATCATCATCATTATCGTCGTCGTCGTCGTCAGCCTGACTACGCCCACTGCAGGGCGAAAACCTCTTCCATGATCCGCCAATGAACCCGGTCTACTGCTTTCGGCTGGCACGTTATACATGCAAACATTTTATTCTCATCGGCTCACCTAACTTTCTGTATCCCCTTTGTGCGTTTGCCTTGCCTTCTGAGGCAATCCAGTCAGTAACCCTTAATTATCCTGCCTGCGTGCTACGTGCGATATCCTTAGCATCAGTTTGTTCCCTGACCCACTCTGCTCTCTTCTTGTTTGTTAAGGTTACAGCTGTTATTTTCGTTTCCATCGCTAGCTGCGTCACCCTCAATTCAAGCTCAACCCTCTTTGTAAGCCTCCAGGTTTCTGCTCCGTAAGTAACTCTCACTTCACTGAGGTCAAATAATATGATCTCTAAGCAAACCTAAGTAGCGAGTAATCGATTCTCCGAGACGCTTATCGTCAATGTGATTCAGCTTTGGTTCAGTTATACTTAGCTTTGGTTCACGAAACGCTTTGAGAGAGAGAGAGAGAGCGAAAGAGAAAGGGAATCAAGAAAAGGCAGGAAGATTAACCAGATGCACTACCTTGCCACTGGGGAAAGAGATAAAGAGGCGAAAAGGGAGAGGTGGGCACAATCTCGCGTGCATTTAAGGGGATCACACGTATCGAGTCTACAGGCAGTTGCACAGATCTGTGAAGTGCTTTAGTAACGCATCGGTTGCCTTCTGCGCCTTCAAGGCACGTGTCCATGGTCCTTCAGGTGCTGCGACAGAAAATGGCTCCGAGCACTCAGATTAACCACTATAGAATGTACAGGCGCATATACGTATAGCAGTATTTAATTGCAAGCATCGCGCACAGTTACGAGGGAAACTTTCACAGGTCAAGACGACATGTTACTGGGGAACGGTCTCAACATTCATAAAACAGAACGCTTGCGTTTAAAGGTAGGGCATCTAAACCTCCAACCTGTATGACCAACCAAGCTTCTGAAGTTGGCTCTCTCTTTATATCACTCTCACGCGCACGCGCGCATAAACACACACACGCGCACACACACAAATTCACAAACGCCCACGCAATTGTATACCTTGGAGAGGCTTGGCCTGTCGCCTATAAGCGCTAGACAAGCGATGGCAGCCGTGGCGGCGAGCATGGCGGCCAGTGTCCGGTGCACGAGCTCGAACACGATGAGTACGTATAGACCGAGCAGCACTGCGCCGCCCATGAGTATTCCGAGCTGCGTGAGCTCCGTGAATGCGCTCACGTTCACGCTCAGCGAAAGCTGTGGCACGCTGGCGACGTCCGATGAGGACTCCATGTGCACCTCGAGTGCGTAGCCGCCCCTACGAGAAAAAGAGCCCGTTTAGTTATGCCTGTACGGGACGTAGGCTGAAATTCGAAACCTTCGAACTACGAGTCTAACGTTGGACTAGTCCATTCGACATTCGAACCACTCGAACAGCTACTTTTTATAAGCACGAGTGCAGACGTACCTTTAGCATCTAAACCAGCATCCGAATCACAAGTTCGTTTGCAATATTCGATCTTCGTTGTGGCAGCAGAGATAAATATCATCTCTATAATCAGCGATCTCAATCGCGCGAAAATACTAGCGTTGCGAACGCATGCACAGCGCAGACCGAAGTTTTCCTTAATGTTCATGCTCGAGGAGTTCTTGTTCGACTACACCAGTTTCAGTCATTGAGAGTTTCTCCAAGTACTTTCCCAGTCTTCTGAGGAGCTACTTGAGTTGAACCCTTTGTGTAAATCTCAAGGTTTCTAATCCATAGGTAAGTACATTTAACATGTAGGCGTTATAATGATTCTTCGTCAGGGATAGCAAAGTCTTAGATAGATTGTCTCACAAAGCCCGGCGGACGAAGTTAAATGCGACGAAACGCCTGAGCAGTTCTGCATTGAAAACGGCAAAAAAAGAGGTGGAAGATACGTCAGAACATATCTAGCCTTCAATTGTTGAATAATTCAGTGAGTCGCAAGCGTTCAACAAAAGGCAGCATTAGCACAAAGAAATACTGGCGGTGTTTGACCTGCAAGAAGTTTCGGAGCAACACAACACCGCGTTCTGTCTAGATACAATGCGTCGAGTCCCAAGGAATGGTCTTCTTAAGACTGCATAAGGGTCCACAGAGTAAATTTCAAGTGTTTCTACTGCGAAATCTGAAGGAGCGAACTTTCGTCACACTGCCTCGTTTTACCCCACACAGCGTCTCGTTTTGTCCCGCAGGTTGGGGAAAAATGAGACATCTGGAGGAGGAGGGAGAGGAAGAGGAATAAACTTCATTATAAGAAACCAGCAGGTTTAGGTGCATTCAAACAATTTGTAAATGATGTTTTAAACGGTAGCAACATGGCAATATTTATGTAGCACATACCTTGTACCCAAAGAAAAATTTCTGCATTGATGTTTAATTGTAAGGAATGAAATACAATTAAATATTCCCATTTGAAATTTATTGTCACATTTTACCCTACTCTACCATACTTCAGCCTGATGATTCACCTTGGCGGTCACTACCTGTCCCAACTTCCAGTACCTCGCTACCTATCGCAAAGCGCGGTTCTTTTCTTGACTGCCACACATTGCTCTAATTTTCTGCATATACTAATTTTCTAACCTACATTTCTTATTTCCTTGAGAAATTCAGTAGTTACGAGTTGCAGTTAAGAGTAGCATTGTGCTTTTGAATAGCTTTCGAATACGTTAAATCGCCAACAGTAAAATTATTCTTGATTGATATGATTGACTGATATGTGAGGTTTAACATCCCAATACCACCGTATGAATATGAGAGACGGCGTAATGGAGGGCTCCGGAATTTTCGACCACCTGGGTTCTTTAACGTGTATTCAAATCTGAGCACACGGGCATACAGCATTTTGGCCTCCATCGAAAATGCAGCCGTCGCAGCCGGGATACGATCCCGCGACCTGTGGGTCAAAAGAATGAATATTATCGCAGCGGCCATGGTAAGCAGACACCAAAGTTGGAAGCCACACCGTGGAACACGTCTAAGATGTAGCAAAAGGGGGCCAGACTTTTCTGACTAAACCACCAACGATTGCTCACTGAAGAGGCGGGACGACAATGAATCATATGCGGTGGCTCTCAGTATGAAATAAGAAGGAAACTCTCGTCACCGACCAGTCCGCATAAATTTTAAAGTGGTCGATGTACTTACCATAACACAGCAGCAATGGCAGCCGCTAGTATGTATTTATCATCATCATCATAATCATCATCATCACCACCACCACCACCCTCATCAGCCTGACTACGTCCACTGCAGGACAAAGGTCTCTCCCATGTACCACCTCAACTCGGTCCTGTGCTTCCTGCTGTCAGTTTATACCCGCAAACTTCCTAATCTCATCTGCCCCCCTAACTTTCTGTCTCCCCCTCACCCGCTTGCCTTCTCTGGGAATTCAGTCAGTTACCCTTAGTGACCAGCGGTTATCCTGCCCACGCGCTACGTGCCCGGCCCACGTGCACTTCTTCTTGATATCGTCATCTCCGGTTTGTTCTAAGATAACCCCGGTCAGTAACTAAGATATCCTTAACCCCAGTTTGTTCCCTGAATCACTCTGCTTCCTTCTTGTCTAAGAGACAATGAGGGAGCAATAAGGAAGGTTACGCCTATCATATTCCTTTCCATCGCTCACTGCGTCGTTCTCAGTTTAAGCTGAACCCTTTTTGTAAGCCTTCAGAATTCTGTTCCTCCAGCAAGTGCCGGTAAGGTGCAGCGGATATATACTGTCCTCTTGAGGGATAGTGACAATCTAGCTGTCACGATTTGAGAATGCTTGCCGAATGTGCTCCACCCCATTCTTATTCTTATAGTTACATCAATGTCCTGGTTCGGCTACGCGGTCAATACCTGTCTTGGGTAAACGTATACTCTTCAACAACTTCAAGTGTGCTGCTACCCATCTCGAAGCGCTGTTATTTTTTCGAGGTTTTTTTATATTACTCTCGTTTTCTGCAGATTAACTTTAAGACGTACCTTTCTGATCTCCTTGTATATTTTGTAATCATTAATTGCGATTCGTCGCCTGAGTTACTAAGCAGTGCAATGTCATCGACAAAACGCTGGTTATTAATGTACTCTCAATCAACTCTTATCCCTAACTCTTTCCATTCTAGGCCTCCAAGACTCCTGTAAGCACGCGGCAAATAGCATTGGGGAGGTGCATTCTCTTTGTCTTACACCCTTGTTTTAGATGTGGAGCATCTTATACTCGCGCCTTGTAGTGCGCCGTCCGCGCCGTCCACGCCGTCCGCGCCGTCCACACCGCTTCTCGAACATTCGACAGCTGACGCGCGCGCATGCGCCGTCGCCCACTCTTCCACCATCTGTGCATCCCTTCCTCCTCTACACACCGCGCGCGCTTCACTCCTCCACCATCTGTGCACCCTTCCTCCTCTACACACCGCGTTCGACATCTACAATTCTCCTGATTCTCCAGTGGACGCGCATGTGGCGTCGCGCTTCGAGAACATTCAACAGCTGACAGCGCATGCGCCGTCGCGCTGTATATATACTCAAGGTCGGCGCTCGCTCGCTCAGTTGCCGCTCGTCGGTTGGTTTGTACGGCGCGTCGACGTCCAAGGTCGCGGTGAAATGAATTCCAACGAATCCACAAACACAATGATCGACGTCCCTTCGACCAGCGCCGCCCTTTCGCATACGTGTGTACGTGTTCACTCATTTAACACCCCTTCCTACAACCACGTTAACCAATTTAGCCATCGACCCAAGTAAGTCGCAATTTAACACCCCATTTCACAACCACGTTAACCAATTTAGCCATCGACCCAAGTAAGTCGCACTTTAACACCCCGTTAACCAATTATATGCTCCGCATCCTCCTCAATGTTCCCCCGAGGGAAGCTGCGGGCAATTTTTTTGTATTCTGTCGCTTTCATCATAGAGCACCATCGTGGCAGTTGATCCTCTGTAGATGTGTTCCAGGATCTTTATATATGCTTCGTCGGCGCCTCTATGTACGATGATGTATAATTCGAGAGCTTCAATATAGCATACAATGTGATGAGAAGTGGGGGAGATGTGTGAGAGCTAGAGAGAGAGATATAGGTGATGCTGACGATGATTAAGGATTTTTAAGAAGACAAATAATTTGTTCAAGGGACACTAATGAGAAAAACGATTTTTTCCGTGTTAATAAACCACAATTTCACAATCCCGAAAATACCTTCATACCACGAGATGACGCTTGGTACAGGAGAAAACGCGCGAAAAGAAAATGCGAGTGGGGAGGCACCTTGAAATTCCCGCATCAAACAGCGTGACGTCATGAACTTCGAAGGTTTCTACTGGGTCCTACCACGGCCGGACTGGAGTACGCCACGCGCGCTCTGTTAAGGGAGAGCGCGTGCGCGTACTCCCATGCTAGGCGTTGTTAGGAATTTTGCTCTGTCGCGACGGTAGCGGTTCCGGAGAGCGGCGAGCCGTCGAGCGGACTTCGATGAAGCCTTAGCCCGAAGGTGAAACAGGGAGGCAATCCGTTTGGAAAACAGCAACAAAAGGAGCGTTTACTGTAGCAGGTTTACAGAGCCGGCCAGCACGACAACGTCGGCTGGGGCAAAATCCACTAACATGGGGCCGGCTCGGCCTTAAATAGCGTCTTTGGTCCATTCTCTCCGACCAGTTCTCGGGCTCGGAGGGGGAGACGTAGCCATACCCGGAACTGCAAAGTGGTTCGGCGGAGGAAACGACGTTATCCCCGGACTGCACGGTTCTCCTGCCCAGAAAGCGGCGCTGGGAGGGGGGGGGGGGAGACAGTTCGTCGAAACAGGGCTAGATCTTGTGAGACGTGCTCCCGAACGAGGAACATGTCTGTGGCACAACAGCACCCCCGCCGCCAGACAGTGCATCCGGAGTTTTGAGCCGTCAGCGCGGCTAGGAAGGAGGAATGCTGGTTGACCGTTGAGGCTGTAGCCACTCCGTGGTGATCTTCAGAGCCCTGCAGGGAATCACTGGGACGAGGGAGTTGAACTCAAAGCCAAACCACTTTCGTGGAAGCAAGCACCCTCTGAACGTCTCTCATAGCGCCAGACCAAGGCAGCAAAGAGATCTATTGAGTCTCTACTATTGTACGTTTTAAAAAGCACGAGAAACGTATCCCTTAGAGACCTCAAAACGCTGGCCCTCACGAATGCTGTGATTACACTGCGCAGTCCCTATGCCAAGAAAGGCCACGCGAAACCATCCCCAATGCCATACGAGCGGGTCGGAACCCGCTGAAGCAGCCCAAAACCAATTCTGTGCATTTTTTTGAACAATTTTACCAGAATGGTAGAGGCTGGGCTTCCTGGTAACATATCAGAGTACACTTCAAACAAAATTACATCTGTTAGTGCAATGCGACATTGTTAATACAGTTTAAATCAAAATGAAATAATAGACGCCAAAATTTTGCGAAACACGTCAAACCAGAAGGATGTGCCTCAACTTGTATGAGGGAGCTGGGCTGCACTTCAATAAGCTCTGCTGAGACCATCTGCATTTGTGTGCAGCTTCCCTTTCTTATAGCGCACACTAAAGTTATGGTGCTGAAGCGTCAGGCTCCACCTAAGTAACCGACCGCTTTTAGACGACATGTTGTGCAACCAAGTCAAGGGGCAGTGATCAGTTTCTACTATGAAGCTCGACCCTGAGACGTAACATGCTAGCTTACCAATTGCCCAAACAAGGCAGGCGCACTCTTTTTCTGAAGTGCTGTAAGCTTCCTCTCTGACACTGAGCTTTCTGCTGAGATACAAAACTGGCCGCTAGTGCCCTTCGGCGTCCTTTTGGCACAAAACTGCTCCTAGGCCGCGGTCACTGGCATCACACTAAATAATAAAACTCTGAGAAAAGTCCGGTGCCGCTAGCACGGGTCGTTTTGCGAGAGCGCTCTTGAGGCTCTTAAAAGCATTCTCTTTTCTTGTGTCCCACGAAATGACGGTGGGCTCGGTTTTGCGGAGAGAGTCCGTCAGCGGACTAGCGAGGTTTGAGTAACCTTTGACGTAATGTTGATAATACCCTGCCAGTCCCAAAAACGCCCTCAATTCCGACTTTGTGGTGGGACGACGATACCCTAAAACGGCCGCAACTTTCAGCTCGGACGGGCTACGCTGGCCACGACCCACGATGTGGCCGAGATAACTTACGCTTGCGCATCCTAAGTGGCATTTCTGCGCTCTCACGGTGAGGCCTGCATCACGTAGTCGAGCCAGAACGGTCCTCAAGTGAGTCACATGCTCGACCCACGTTTCAGAGAATATTGCCACATCATCGAGATACGGCAGGGCGAAATCCCCTAAACCCCGCAACACCCGATCCATGAGGTTTGAGAAGCAGTAGGGAGCATTTTTTAAGCCGAAAGCAAGCATTTAAGGGCGAAATGTTCCCAAAGGGGAAATGAATGCGGCATAACGAGAGGCTCGCTCCGTCAACGGGACCTGCCAGTATCCCCGTACCAGATCTAAGAGGGAGATATATGTGGATTTTGCCACGGTTTCTACTCTCTCCTCGATATTAGGTATCCGATACGTCTGATCTAAAGTGATCTTATTTAGCCGGCGGTAGTACACGCATGGCCTAGGGTCTTTTCCCGGAACCTCGACTAGTATGAGTGGGGAGGTGTAATCGCTTTCACCTGGAATTATGACCCCCAAGTCACACATGCGGCGGATCTCGGCTTCCATGATCTCTCTTTGCCTCGGCGATACGCGGTAAGCCTTGCTAGAGATCGGTTCTTCACTTGATAACTGAATATCATGCTCTACCAAAGAGGTTTTCCCTGGTTTGTCGCAAAACACGTCTGCGTAGTCTCTAACTACTTTCGTGAGATCATCACGCTGACTCTCCGTGAGACTTTGCTCTTCGGCAATAAGCTGTACGAGCCTGTTAGCTGGCGCGTCGCTCTCACGTGGAAAACTTAAAAGGTCGGTCTCGACTTCGTTCGCCGCATTCAGTGTCATGTTAACCACGGCATGGCGCTGGATGTAAGGCTTCATTAAATTACTGTGGTAAACCTTACCTTTCTTTCGGCCCAGTTTTACCTCGTAGTTTGTATCTGAAAGCTTGGACATTACTTTAGCTGGCCCTTCCCACTGCATGTCCATTTTGTTCTTTTTACACTGTCGTAGCAGCATTACCTGGTCGCCGATGTTGAACGTGCGCTTCCGGGACAACTTATCGTAGTAAGTCTTCGCTAAACTCTGAGCCGCCTTCATGTTTTCCTCAACTAGCTCTCTGGTTTTAGATAGTCTTTCCAACAGATCTAAAACGTAGCTGACTACGCGTGGGTCTTCTTCATATCCTTCCCACGAGTCTCTCAATAGCCGAAATGGAGATCTTAAGTTTCTTCCATAGACAAGCTCGGCGGGACTGAATCCCGTTGTCTCGTGGGGAGCGGACCGTATGGCGAACAGTGCCGCTGGTATGCATGCCTCCCAATCTTTGTTATGTTCAAAGCAAAGAGCTCTCAGAACTCGCTTGAGTACAGCATGCATCCTCTCCACGGGGTTAGACTGTGGATGTCCTATAGAGCTGTGGATTATTTTTATTCCACAGCGTTCAAAAAACGCTGTTGTGAGACAACTGGTAAATACGCTCCCATTGTCACTCTGAACCTCGGCTGGAAAGCCAACGCGAGCAAAAATGGACAAAAGTGCGTCCACAATGCAGGGAGAGGTGAGCTCTTTTAGCGGAACCGCTTCGGGAAATTTCGTTCCCACGCACAAAACAGTTAAAATGTAGCGACAACCGGAACGGGACTCTGGAAGGGGGCCAACAATATCAATTACGAGCCTCCGGAACGGCTCTGTGATAACAGGCACTAATCTCATCGGGGACTTCCGTTTGTCAGTAGATTTGCCTACTCTCTGACACGTGTCGCACGATCGTACGAAGTTTTCTACATCTTTCCAGCATCCAGGCCAATAGAAATCCTGTGCGAGCCTCGACTTTGTTTTCTTGATGCCAAGGTGGCCTGCCCAGGCATTTCCGTGCGCCAGTTCTAAAAACTGTCGTCGGTACTTCTCTGGCACTAGAAGCTGGTCGAACGTTCTACCCTCAGCGTCCCGATACTTTCGATACATGAGCCCTGCCTTCGTGTAGAATGAGATGTTCTTTCGGGCTACTCCTTCTTTCCCGTTATGCTGCAGATTCTTAATGGTATCATCACTTGCCTGCGCAGTGACGAGTGTGTTTCTGTCTACTTTACTGAGCTCTTCCCAACAAGTGGATGTTGGACCAAGCAGGGACGACTGAACGCTCTCCTGAAGCGCTCTGCTTTCATCCACCTCCACAGGCTCGTCGCATTCGGCAGCCATTACCGTATCCGGAGCCCTACTGTCTTCGATGTCCGGTGATACACTAGTCGCCTCTTGGCCTGAGTCTCCCTGGGGAGTTGCCTCACGCTCGTCCGCCTCCTCGTTCGAAACCGAGACCTCAAGTCTCCCTGCGAGAGCGTGGGACCGCGATCGCGTGAGTGCCATGCACGCGAGGGGAGATGAAAATGACTGGCCCTTTTCTTTAAGGAGCTGCTCTGATTTGTTCGAAAAAAGGTACGGAAAATCTTGGGGCAAATTAGGGCTCACGGCCGCCTCAGTGCGCAATTTTCCAAAACTTCCCTCTAGAACAACCGCAGCAATTGGCAAACAGGCACTTTGCTCTTCTGCAACCTGTCTGATCCAGGCGCATTCGCCAGTATAGTCGCCAGGGGAGATGCAAGATGGGTGTGCTACGTCCATCGTCGCAGCTGAATCACGGAGTGCCCGGCATTTCTTTCCGTTGACCACAATTTCGCGCATGTAAGGCTCGAGTAACTTCAAGTTCTCGTCCGACTCGCGAATGCCAGCGAAAACAAACTTTTGCTTACAGCTAGATGAGATATGACCCTCCTTTTTACAATTGTAGCATACAATTGGTCGTTTTGATTCAAAAGCTCGAGCGGTGTCGACGCGTTCCCTCGCACTTGCTGTCGACTCAGGTGCCTCTCCTGGCTTTCTCCTTTTCCTCTCATTGTTAGTCGCTCCCTGACTGAATTCGTCACGCGGCGGAGCCATCTTTTGTGCTGCATTTTGAGCAGCAAGCCGCCTTGAGGAGTCCCTCTTCTCTTTTGTATCCTCGCGATCCAACTGAAAATTCCTTCGCGTATAATACTCATCAGCTAGCTCAGCAGCTTTGTCAATGTCCGTTCCCTTCATTCTGTCCTGAAGCCAGAGTCTGGCATCTTCAGGCAACACACGATAGAATTGCTCGAGGGCCACACAATCAATCACCCTGTCGTGGTTACCGTAAGCATCCGCACTTCTAAGCCATTCTTTCAAATTAGACTTAAGCTGGTACACGAACTCTGTGCATGATTCACTGCCCCTTTTTGCTTGCCGAAATCGCTGCCGAAATGCCTCGGCAGACAAGCGGTACTTACGAAGGAGGGCCGCTTTGACCTTAGCGTAGTCGTCAGAGTCTTCTTTAGACAACCGTGCGATTACTTCCGCGGCCTCTCCCGGAATGACTGACAGAAGCTTCTGGGACCAGACACCCTCATTTATCCCAATTTTCTCGCACGTGCGCTCAAAGTTCACTAAAAAAAAGCGCGATGTCTCCACCCGTCCTAAACGGCAGAATCAAATCTTGGATTTTCTGTCTTGGCATTTCGTCTGCCACGGATAGCGAACTAGACTGCGCCGATGTTATGCGAAGTTGCTCAAGTTCCAGCTCTTTCATTCTAAGAGCATGTTGACGCTCTTCTCGCCTTTTGCGCTCCTCAGCCTCCTCGCCTTCGCGTTTTCGACGCTCCTCAGCCTCCTCGCGTTTTTGACGCTCCTCAGCCTCCCGCTGTTTTTCTTTAATTGTCTCCATAGCCTCTTCTACCTCCTCTCCAGTTATTCCTTCCGCTCTCATGACATCAAGAATATTTCCTTTGCGGCTCGTCCTAGCAACAGAAACACCCAGCTGCTCACAAACATCGAGAAGGTCCCTCACTCTGAGCTTCTCCATTGTGTACCGCAACTCGTGCACGTTCCTTTCTGAAATAGCTTTGTCTCAGAAGCTATATTCTTCGACGTGAAGCAAGTCGAGAACCAGCCAAGCACTAGCCACCTAAAGATCTAAAAGAACATACTTGACCACTCTGTGCTAACAGGGTCTGACGACAAAAGACGAACGTCAGGCACTCACCCAACTAGAGCGGGTGACTTCGGCCATCTGGTCGTTGCCGTCGAGCGGTGTCGTGGGTGTCCTCGGGCCTGCCAAGATCCGCTCCAACTTTCCAGCCGTAGAAGTCGGCGTAGCGGGTCCCAGGGCAGCAAAACGATATCACGGTGGTCGTCCTCGGGTTTGCAGGGATCCGATCCAACTTTTCAGCCGTTGAGATCGGGGTAGCGGGTCCCAGAGCAGCAAAACGTTGAGGACAGGGGTAGCGTATCCCGCAGCTGCCAACCACTGTTAGGAATTTTGCTCTGTCGCGACGGTAGCGGTTCCGGAGAGCGGCGAGCCGTCGAGCGGACTTCGATGAAGCCTTAGCCCGAAGGTGAAACAGGGAGGCAATCCATTTGGAAAACAGCAACAAAAGGAGCGTTTACTGTAGCAGGTTTACAGAGCCGGCCAGCACGACAACGTCGGCTGGGGCAAAATCCACTAACATGGGGCCGGCTCGGCCTTAAATAGCGTCTTTGGTCCATTCTCTCCGACCAGTTCTCGGGCTCGGAGGGGGAGACGTAGCCATACCCGGAACTGCAAAGTGGTTCGGCGGAGGAAACGACGTTATCCCCGGACTGCACGGTTCTCCTGCCCAGAAAGCGGCGCTGGGAGGGGGGGGGGGGAGACAGTTCGTCGAAACAGGGCTAGATCTTGTGAGACGTGCTCCCGAACGAGGAACATGTCTGTGGCACAACAGCGTGCGCGTACTCCCATGTAAGTGTAATATATGATGCGAGCATCAATGAGAACACCTCTTTTTTTCTCGAAGATTTCTGAAACCGTTCGATATTCGTATACATCATCTCCCACAGACCTTCCGCAAACCTTACACTTTACTTTAAAAATATTTATTGCTCACACACTAAAAAAGTGCCATTCGACAATTGAGTCATCGATTAAACTAAATATCCAACTGAACACCATTAGTCCGGTCATTAGCAGTTACTACGCCATTGAAAAATCACAGACGTATCTTCATAACTTGTCAATGAATTAACCCTGGTGAAATAATTATTCAGAAGATGTCAACAAAGAAGGTCTACCTCGAAGTTTTGTGTAGCCTACAGTGCTTACACTGAATATCCCATAGTTTTCTATTTTACAGCGCAAGCTGTAATGAGATGACAACACGGGCCACACGTGGTGCCGTAGTTGTCCGCCGCCGGTGTCCGTAACCACTATCGTGCGAAATGAGAATAAAATCTAGTACCAAGGACACAGTGGAGCTTGAAGCCGGGTCCGCTGCATTTCCCTCCTTTTTTGTTTGTTGTTGTTATGTTAGATTTTATACTACGTGCTTCAATTCCACGGGTGCCACATGCGAGACAATAACCTCCAGCATACTAGGGGAAAAAATTGTATTCGACATGAGTAAGTTCAAAAGGTGGAAAAACTGCGCAAAGCTATTCACATAAAGAACAGTGTTTCAGCTCATGGTAATCTTGCGCGGCGTTCGTTTGAAAAATTCTTACGAACACTCCAAACCAGAATCATGAATGCCCTTTTACTTACTCACTATGAGAAATATTAATGTGCACAAAGATGGAGCAGGTCGTATTCACTTTAATAGTGACATGCAGCTCATGAACAGTATGTGTGTGTGGGTGTGTGGGTGTGTGGGTGTGTGCGTGCGTGCGTGCGCGGAACGAGCAAACACCTTGATGAGAAAGCTAGCCCAAACATGTGGCGACACAATACCGTGCCAGTTGTACAGTTGTAAACAAGCAGCACATATGTTTTCTGAATGACAGTATATATATATATATATATATATATATATATATATATATATATATATATATATATATATATATATATATATATATATATATATATATATATATAATTTCATACGAAGTGTACTAGTTCATTTGTGACCATCTCGAATCATGCTAAAAAGAAAAAATTTGTGTTGTTTGTAGAATGCTTCATACTTGTGGCACCCAAAGGAAACTGACGCGCTAAATAATTCATATAATATTACTGGATCCGGCAATTACAGTGATTTTTTTTCTTAATGTGATGGCACTACTTTTTCATGACTATGATAGTTTATTCCTTTTTGTTTGAACTCTCTTTATTTTTTGCCGTGGCGAAAATTGCAATACGTTGCATGTTTAGGCTTTTTTTTAATAAAAAGCATATTCTCAGAATATTGTGACAAAGTTGAAAAAAAAATAGCATTTCGACTCGTACTGCTATCTAATTTTCGGAATGTAGTAATGTATGTAATACTGTGGCTTATACATTGTTGCATAGTATGGTTTATTAGTATGACATGCATAAAATTTTAAAAGAGTAGTTTTTAAAGAAGAAAAAAAATTGATTTGAGCAACCACAAGGTAGTAGAAAGCCTGCGTTTGCCTCACCATCCCTGCATAGCAAGTGAGCCTGAGTTTTCAGCGCGCTTTTAGGCAGAGAATAATGCATTTCCTTCCACTGCTTGTCACTTGTTTGAATTAGTACTGTATAGCACTTCAAAAAGGGAACCTGCACGCACATTGCAGACCATTGTCCTTTTCGACCTTGCACGCACATAGCATCAAGTTAAAACGAGGCTGAAGGGTACTGGATCCACACATAGACAAAACTATGGTCACTGACATTCAGATAGCGATAAGGACAGTGACGCCTCATTTAGGTTTAACTCGAACGCTGTTCTCGTTCTTTTGCAGCGCACATTTTGAACGCTTCGCTCGCAGCGTTCTCCGAGGAGAGTCCGGATTGTCCCGGTCGCGGTCACATGTGAGCGAATCGACGAGATTCGCATGCAATAAACGATGCATGCGCTGGTCGGGACTTCAGAACACGGCAGAATTTTGGTATTTTTTTAATTAACAGGCGTAGAATTATCAGCTCTTACTGTATCGCAAGTCGCGCATACACTTTAGACAGGCTAGCACGAAACCTTGAAAAAAAAAAAGGCAGATCCCACGTACAGTGGGAATCGACGATATGCGAAACACGAATGAGAAAGGTTGATACGTCACTTTAAAATCATCACAATGTTACGAAGTGGAGGTAAATGATGCCGTACATGACTTCCATGTCATGATTATCATGATTGGATGTGTCTTTTACCTTCGTCATCTATTCACGTCACGTGATACCAAATTAAGTATATGTGGAGCTAGCGAAACGGCCCCGAGCATGCTATGAGCGAGGTATGTTGCCATGTTCTTACATGGCACGCGTGTCAGGATTATCATGTTTGCACCAGTCATATATTTCATCATCCACTGACGTCACGTAACACCGAATTTGGTATATGTGGAGCTAGCGAAACGGCCACGAGCGCATCATGAAGGGCCTAACATACCCCAATGTAGCGTTGACGCGTGCGCACGCTGGGCACAGCAACACTACGTTAGCAAAACTCGAGCACTCTATAGTCTGACGCCACAGGCGCGACCAGCGTCCGTCAGCGCGGCCCGACGGCAACCGGCGTGAAATGCGACATGCTGAATTTTGCGCCGATGCGTTACACAGACAACACTGTGGCTCCCTCTTTTCGTGACGGAGGGACACCCGGCGCGCTGAAACGAGCATGCGTCAAAGCAACGCAGCGCAGCGCGCGCCTGCGAGTATATGGCAGGAACGGCACGCCTGGCGTGGCTTCGCCGGCGTGACGCAACGAAACGAACGCCGGCGAGCACGCGCACCGCGCCACGTCGAAATGTATTGCGCCTTGACTGTGGCATGTAGTCATGTTCTCACATGACACGCATCTCATGATTATCATGTTTGCACCAGTCGCATACCTTCGTCATCTATTGACGTCACGTAATACCAAATTTGGCATATGTGAAGCTAGCGAAATGACCGCGAGAGCATCACGAGTGTGGCATGTAGTCATGTGGCATGTAGTTGTTACATGACGCGCATGTGATTATCAAGTTTGAATGTGTCATTTACTTATGCCCTCCTTTCGCGTCGCGTAATACCGAGTTTGGTACATGTGAAGCTAGCGAAACGGCAGCGAGCGCATCATGAGCATAGCATGTAGTCATGTTGTTACATGACATGCATCTCATGTTTATCATGTTTGCACCGGTATCATACCTTCGTCATCCATTCACGTCCCGTAATACCAAATTTGGCATAAGTGAAGGTAGCGGAACAGCCGCCAACGCATCATGAGCATGGCCTGTAGTCATGTTGTTACATGACACGGCATCTCATGATTATCAGTTTGCACCAGTCACATACCTTGGTCATCCATTCACTTACCGTGCTACCGAATTCGGTATATGCGAAGCTAGCGAAACAGCCGCGAGCGCATCATGAGCGTGGCATGTAGTCTTGTTACATGACACGCATGTTAGGATTTTCATGTTAGGGTCTGTCGCTTGTTTTCGCCATGCAATCATGTCATACCATACCAGTTTTGCAACATATCATGTGAAGGAAACCACCGCAAGAGCTGCAGGACCATGAAATGTAAATCATGACATTCATTACATACGTGTCATGATTTTCATGTTATGACCTCCCAAAAATGTTCTCTATACAGTCGTGTTATGACCTCCAAAAATGTTCTCCATACAGTCATGTTATGCCATACCAAGTTTGATATTGATACTATTATCAAAACGGCCAGGAAAGCTAAATATCGTAGGCGGCTGGCTAGATAGATAGATAGATAGATAGATAGATAGATAGATAGATAGATAGATAGATAGATAGATAGATAGATAGATAGATAGATAGATAGATAGATAGATAGATAGATAGATAGATAGATAGATAGATAGATAGATAGATAGATAGATAGATAGATAGATAGATAGATAGATAGATAGATAGATAGATAGATAGATAGATAGATAGATAGATAAGATAGATAGATAGATAGATAGATAGATAGATAGATAGATAGATAGATAGATAGATAGATAGATAGATAGATAGATAGATAGATAGATAGATAGATAGATAGATAGATAGATAGATAGATAGATAGATAGATAGATAGATAGATAGATAGATAGATCGATAGATGCGCTGAAAGTCGCCGAAGTGCGCTAAGAAATGCTTCGCATTTAAAAAGAAGACATGTTTGTCCATATTCAGTGGCAAGTTGCCGGAAAAATTAGTCACCCACTGATAATTGCAAGCGTCGTCTCGAAGGTGGCCGCGCAATTGCTCCTGACAGAAGCCGCGCGCGTCTAGAGTTTTCTATACGTTCTGCTGAATCCCCACGCACAAAAAGATATAAAAAAAGTTGGAGACTGAATCGTTCTGTTTGGCAGGGGCAGTTTTCAGTTTCGCCTCACGATCACAATCACGAGCCTCCTGAATCTCCGTAAGCAATCTGCAAAGATGCTGAGACGACCGGAGAAAAAGTAAAGAAGACAGAGGAAAGAGAAAAAGATGGCTTCCTTCAATTTATACCGATAAGCCACTTCTCCAAAGTTTATGCAACACGAGAACACACCCAACGTTTCACATATGTCTCCTTCCAACCACACCAACTTTTTTGTTCTCTTCCTCCCCCCCCCCCCTTGTCTTCTCACTCCTATACAGAACTATAGCTATGATGTGCAATGAAAAGTGGAGGAGAGATGAACTGGCGAATAAGTTACACAAGACGGAGATCATGTTTAACGACCGAGGCGGCGTGGGACAAACAAGGGATCGCTTTCTGTACGGCGTTGCGAAGCAATACCCGGTGCATCGAAACGGAAAGGGAATGAGAAGCTATGCTCAGCCCTAAAGAAAGAAACGGCTTCCGACAGATACGTAATCGCTAGCTACACGAAACGTTTTCTTTTTTTTTTGTCGGCGCATCGCAAAAAGCGACCCAGAGGGGAAAAAAAGAAAACGGTGTTAACTATAGCCGGCGAAACAAAGCGACAAGCTGCGGTATTTCAAAGGCCCCGACGAATTACGACCGCACTAATTTTTCTTTTTTTGCGGCGTCCGCCTTTGATCGCGATCGGTGACAATTCATTTCTGTGGCTTCACAAACGAACCGACGCTCAAATACATCGAATACAAAGGGTGCTCATTTTGTCGAAGGAGCACCTGTGAGATCCTGGACTCCTCTTGCGCAGACGTGGCGACATTATAGTGGCGACAGTGAATGTGAAGCCGTCCACGAGTGTTTAACCAGCTTAAGAGGTGTCAAGCTACACAAATTCTGATAATAATAATAATAATAATAATAATAATAATAATACTAATAATAATAATAATAATAATAATAATAATAATAATAATAATAATAATAATAATAATAATAATAATAATAATAATAATAATAATAATAATAATAATAATAATAATAATAATAATAATTTGGCGTTGTTTGTCCCAAAACCATGATATCTGGAAGGCATTGCAATGGACGGCTCCAGCAATTTCGTCCATCTGGTGTTTCACATGCACTGACCTCGCACAGCACTCGAATCTCTACCACTTCGCTTTTATTGCTACCCCTGGGGCTAACTTTTTGTCATGAACATCGAATACTACTTATAAGTATGCTGCATAGATGAAATACTTCATCTTGGTTTCAGAAATGAAAAGTTACTCGGCGTTTGCCCGGAAAATTCTATTGTTCCGACGTCCGCATCACTAAGCAAGAATGAAATTCAGAACTGGTCGTTATTTAAATGCTAATCAATGATGATATTAGCTCATCATAGCTGTGCGAAAGGGAGGGGGGTAGGTGCGCATCTGCTTTCGCCCCATCACACACTTTTACACATGGACTTATGTTCCGCCATTGTTTAAAGAGCAGGCACAAAGTTTACCACCGAAGCTGTTGTGAGCTCGTAACAACAAGCCATCTTTGGTGCCATAGTTGCCCGCCGCCGCCGCCAGTGTCCATCAACGCTATCACGCGAAGCAAGAAAGAAACGGTATAAATAAAGACGTTCAGGAAGGAACAGGGTTCGAACCTGGAACCTTATGTGGCTATTCTACCTCATATCTACGCCAGTGCTTGAAACTTGTTTGCAAACAGACCCTGCGCCGGCTTCAAACCGGGGAAGGGGTCATGTTAACATGTGTAATGAACCATCTTATAAGCGTAAAGTGATAACGAGACGTCACAAAATGCGGATAGGGTATACAAAGTGGGTCGTTGACTGCTTTCAGTTCATTGCAAAAGGCTCGTTAATAATTCTTCATCGTAATCGCAAAACATCAACAAAGTAAACATTGATGTTTACAGTTGTCCACACTTCTCGGAAGACTGACGGATAATAGACCCACCACGCCATAAATCGTAACTTATGTCTAAAGTATGAAAACGTCCACTAGTGGACGCATCCATACTTTAGAAATAAGTTACGATTAATGGCTTGGTGGGTACTTTGCAGGTGTACCTGTATTAGCTGCCAAGAAATAGCGTTAACATATGTCATTCAGCGCGACACACAGCAAGGCCGAGTGGATGCGCTTCTGCGCAGCCCAAACGTTCAGGACCAAATCCTGACCGTTTGGTGCACCCACGAAAGGCTGGTTAGGCTAGACCTGCCGATCCCCACGTGGGAGTAGCCGGGCGGCGCGGGGCGATTTCAGCATCAGCAAGAAAGTTGTACTCTCTCTCTCTCTCTCCGTCATATCGGTGCGATGCATTGCACATCCAACTCAAACTAAAAGCCCTCGTTCATACCTGTCCCAATTGAATCGACAGGGACAGTATATCCGTCACATTATAGCTTTGCTTGCGCACGCAGTCAGCATTCCAAAGTGATTGGTACCATTAATGACACTGTTTATACTCACAGGGATTGCTGCTGAGCCACGGAGTCCCTGGGAAGAGGAAACAGGTGTTCCCACTGCACCGGCGTGGGCTGCAAAGGCGGTGGCGCCGTGGGAACTCGGACCGGAGGCTCTGCGCTGCCTTCCAACGTGAAGACAGTCCAGAGGCCGGACAGGTTGCCAAGTTCCTCGGAGATGAACGGGCCTTTGGCGCGAACCCGGACCACCGGGTGGCCCGGCTCCAACAGCAGGCTCAGGTTGTGCGCCGCACACAGAGTCAAGGCACAAACATGGGTTTCATTGGTGAAGACATACCTAAATCAGCGCGCTGATCTAGTTCTAATTTTTCAAGTGAGCAATGAAAACCTCAAAACAAATGGCACTGTTCTTAAGGCTCGTTCACACCAGCGACTATGTAATGGTCGCAGACCAAGTTATTTGCAAATGTCCATTTTGGTCGCAAAGGGATTGCTTTGGCTCAGTATGCGCGGTACTCGATTTACAGTGGCAAACCTCTCAACCAATCACGCAACTCGAAAAAGCAATGCCCAGAAACGGGACGTCAATTGATTCTGTGGAGCAATGGCAGTTTTAGTAGACTTGAATTCTGCGTGAAGACGGGAATAAGCCGCCCACAGGTGTGAACGTTGCTAGCCTATGTATACTCACTTTTCGGTCGCCAGCTGAAGGTGTGGATGAGGCGTTAATGTTTAGCACAGCCATCTTACTATTTCCGCGGACACTTTAGAACTTGTTGTTGCTGGAACCATCAAGGCCAGAAAACTGTGCTATCTTCACGAGTATTGTGTGGGGTCTTTCTCTTCTTGCGGAGACCACGAGACACCGTATTCGCTGAAGATGCGAACAATGCGCCCAGGGTTGTCAAAAGCGGCGATATAAAAGCCGAACACGTTTTGTATTTTTCATCGCATCAGTTCGCTTGCTCACTTCTTGTCGACTTCTCAACTTCCTACATTGCAAACAAATTTCTGTCCTTCGTACGAGCACATCTTCTCTCTGGACTGTTAGCCCCGCCACGGTGGTCTATATAGTGGCTAAGGTACTCGGCTGCTGATCCGCAGGTCGTGGGATTGAATCCCGGCTGCGGCGGCAGCATTTCCGACGGAGGCGGAAACGCTGTAGGCCCGTGTGCCCAGATTTAGGTGCACGTTAAAGAACCCCAGGTGGTTGAAATTTCCGGAGCCCTCCACTACGGCGTCTCTCATAATCATATGGTGGTTTTGGGACGCTAAACCCCACATATCAATCTCTCTGAACTGTTGGATGATGGATCGTACATAATGGACCCTGAGGTGACTCCAAAAAAGGGTGAGCCCCTCCCCCTAAACCGCAAACAAGCAAATGCACACGCGCCCGCACTATATGCTTCTATATGAATATGCACACTATATCTGAATCAGAGATGATGGTGCCCTGCGCTTCACTGCGAAAAAAAAAAGCATGCTTTACGCGAATCTAACCCTCACCACAGGCTGCACATCAAGAGCCAAAAATATTTTCTTCACCACAAACAAACGATAAATGTGGAGAGATCGACTAAAACCCACACTGTTGGTTTGGTGCAGCAATCACGCTGCTTCGCAACGCATTCAGACCGGATCGATGTTTTTCCGGTCTGAAAACCAGAACGAGGCGACGAAGATAAGCGTAGATGAAGTGCACGTACTGTGTATACATGTAACCAGTGAATATATAGATGCGCTATCTATTCGGCTCATCGAGTACAGGGTTAAGGCGTGGAAAGTGGTGCCGCAGCCGCGCAGAGCTCAGATAAATCTCGCGCATAAAAACGTTGGCAGCGATTGGGGACAGAAATTCGATGATGAGTGCCTGAAGTGAAAGCAAGCTCTTAGAGCGTTTGAATTACGGGTTATTGAAATCGATGATTTTCAGTTTTTTTGTTTCTAATTTCATACAATGTCTTATATTTATTAGTGTGCGACGGCCACCATCTCGAAGGTTTTATACGAATGATTCATCAGTTTTGTATCTCACGGGTCATGACCTAAAATTATCAAAGTAATGAGGCACGAGGGGCATCCTTACATATATGTTTATCATAATCATGCACAGGGAGGGGGGGCGCCTTTTTTATTTACCTGGGTAAAGGGGGGAGGGGAGTCTTTCCTATACGTTTACTCGGTCGAAACTACTCCGTCATTGTTTAAAGATCAGGGTAATGGCGATGCAGGCGTTTTTTTTATTTACAATAATGGCGGCCGAAGTCCTGGATATTGAATTTTAAGAACCGCCCGTTTTCCCTCTTGACTTTCGAAAAGCCAAAGATCGAGGGCAGAAACTTCGGAGCAGTGCGTCATCCCTTCATTTTAATTTTTTATCCTTTGTAAAGAAGGACTTTAGGACTATAGACCAAACGGGAGGAGGGAGGAGATGCGCTAGTATAAAAGTGGTCATCCCCCCTCCCTCCTAACGAGTGTAGCACATTTCGACAACGTTTAGCAGCACAACATGGTGGTCCACAAACACATCACGTAAAGTGGACCATATACAAACCGGTCGAGAAACAAAGCGAGCTATATCGGCGCACCGAAGCATATACGGCTATCAGTCATTGTTTCTGTACTTCGTATCAAAAACATATCAGCTGACATGATGCGATTCTCATGTACGCATACAGCTTGCCTTAAATGAAGACGTATGCCGCTAATCAGCCGCCAGTCGGCTCGCTTCTTCCGAGCTGCGTAAACAGGGGTGTCGGTGATCTGCGCACCGCGTGATTGACGAGAACAACTTGTTTTTCGGCAGCGAGCACTTGTTTACTCAAAAACTATAGTTGCATAACGCAAAAAAAAGACAATGACCACAAATGCTAGCTATGTATACAACGACCATTGGAACTAATGGCGCTGTCACGCACCTAAGTTATTTGCTTCCCCAAATTGAACGTATCGTGAGCCAGGAGCTATAGGACAAAACATACACGCCTACTAATAGGTGCTAAGCGTGAAATTAACAAAAAGCGAATAAGGCAGCTTCTAAGCTGGGCCTGAAGGACGCGCAGGGCTGGGCAGCCATCTTTGATTGTTTTCTGTTTTCCCCTACTGTTTATCTTTTCCCGTTTTTTCTCTGTTCCTATATATTTCTATTTTCTTCCTGTTCCCCCCTTTTATTTCTCTCTCTCTCTCTCTCTCACTTTTTTCTCAACCTTTATGCATTGTGTTGGATGCGTTCCATCAAACAACAACAACAACATCATCATCATCATCATCATCGTCATCATCATCATCATCGTCGTCGTCGTCGTCATCATCATCAGGCACTCAAAGAACGAAATAAAGAAGAAAATAACTATGCAGATGGCTATTCCGTATACGTGGTTTTATCTGCGTTGCACCAAGCGACAACAGCACGGGTGTGTGAAGTGTTCTGCACTTAAAATGATATGCATGCCTCGCCCAAAGGCGGGCGTTTGGTTAGATTGAACTTAACTCTACCAAAGCTTGTTTGAATAAAACGTTTCATTGAGATTTAGCGTTGTACGGGGCCTTGTTTCTCTCCCCTTTGTCTTCACAATCAATGGACTCTGCCGCTGTTACAAAACAGACAGAAGGAACTATCCCTGTCCGCTTTGGCGGATACTTAATTTCAGCTAGTAGTTTATGAAACGAAAAATTGACAACCAGCAGTGTGTAGCACAAGTCTACAAGAAAATCCGTATGGATTTCTCATAAATAAAGCTTCAAAGACGACGAAACATTTATCCCGGTCCGGAGACGCAACTCGGGACCAACGCCTTTCTGCCATTGATCTGTAAGTTTACCAACTGGGCTAAGCAGGTTAGTGTTTGTTTCTTTTTAAGGATTAATAATTCCCAAATAAATATGGTATTACCCTCCCATATTCATCAAATGATGAAGGGTGGGGCGAAGTGTGACGCAGGATTTCTTTTTTTAACGCTCTAATGCCCTATACGTAGAACACGAGTGAAGAGTTTGTCTTCCAGTGTACCAGTCTCACCGGTACCAGTGTTATCCCTGGCAATGATTCCACCACTTCCCAAGAAAAGAGTATTGATGATTGATTTGATTGACTTGTGGAGTTTAACATCCCAAATACCTCGATATGATTATGAGAGACGCCGTAGTGGAAGGCTCCGGAAATTTTGACTACCTGGGGTTCTTTAACGTGCACCCAAATCTGAGCACACGGGCCTACAACATTTCTGTCTCCATCGGAAATGCAGCCACCGCAGCCGGGATTCGATCCCGCGACCTGCGGGTCAGAAGCCGAGTACCTTAGCCACTAGACCACTGCGGTGCGGCTAGAAAAGAGTATTAAGAATTCCTTCACCATATAAGAATGTACTAGCTCGCGCCGATCCTGCCTCCCGCTGTGAATAAAGCCTTATTGCTTTGTTGTTTTCTCTCACGGCTACGATACTTTGAAACTGAAGCATTCCTCCCCTCGGAAACACCTGAATGTAGCCGGTACGCCATGAAACTCTCGTCTAAATGAGCCCAAGTCGCGCCCACCAGTGCTCCCAATTACAGCTTAAGGGAAGCGAGGATTAGAGATAATGAAGACGGCACGCAAGTCGCAAAAACGGAGACAGAGAGAAGGACAGGGAAGAACAGATCAGGAGCAGGGCTCTTCATTAGGAAGAAACATGTCCGTTGCGCAAAGAAGTATCATGAAGCACCAACGAGGCCATTTTAGGAGGCAAATGTCTAATAAGGGCAGCAGCGTGGACAGGTACACTGGAGCCAAACTTCCGGACGAATGATCCGGTAAAATCTGATTCCAGCACGCACTGCTTCTGAAAACGTGCAAAACACAGGCGTTACACGTGACCAATCAACACCAGTGTTCACTAGTTTCTGGTCTTTGTTTATTCAGATATCTGACGACTTCCTAAAGTCAAAGTGTGTATTTGAATGTCTCCGCCACTATAGCGCAGAAACAATGTTAAGAAAAGAGTTTTTACATCACGCGCAGAAGCAACTATATACGAGCTCAAATAACTCTTTAAAAAATTTTAAGATACGAGACACCACTTTTTTAATCTGTACATCGACAAATCAACAAAATAAAAACTCAGCTAATGAAATAGCTAAAAATGCAAGCTTAGGCTTATCCTATAATTAAAATCACATATTGCAGGATCGACAAAAGAAAGGCAGATAAAACTTGAGAGTGCAATTGAATTGCACAAGTTAGTTACCATCAGCTTGAAAAAAACAATAGCAATGTGCTTATGATCATTATGGTTAGTCTGAACCCGAACGTACACGCAGAAAAGAAATTTTTAATCCTTTCATTGACAAACGGTTGCTTGCAATGCCGAGCGTGTTACTGAATAAATTCATCTGAGCGAAAGAACACGAAGAAAGCCCTGACAAGCTTTGCCGTAATGAAATCTATTGAAGCAGCCAATACCTGATTTCATCTTGCCTAACTATCAGTTGAGAAATAAACCCGCTCTTTAAAAACCACAATACTTTCCTATATAGCACAGCTTCGGTAAGGATACAGTATGACTCGTTTCCGGCGATTGCGACGCTCATCCACGTCTCGTTCAACTCCGGAATGAAGCTCATCACCACCTAGGCAGAGAGTACATTTCGTCAGCCAAACTTCACACTTATGAAGAGACTATAAAAAAAAAACTTAGAAGCACAATCGTACACGTATGCAACAGCTTTTCATTGTGTACTTGATTTAGTTGGTAGATACATTTTCTACCAATCTCCGCTGGGATCAATTTGATGTCATAATAAGTGTCAGTGTTCAACACCGAAGGCTCCTAGCGATGGTGCAGAGAACCCCTAGAACTCTTGCAGGTCGTATATACGAGCCACAACAGTCATTCACTAATTAAATTTTAAAGTTTTAGTAAACAGCTGTCAATTAGAATTCGCGGTGTATACACACGCAAACAGGAACAGTTCTCGCTGTATATAAAGCAAACGCTCGCTGCCATAACGTGCAAGGAATGCAGCCCGCCAAAAGGAGCCTAGCAAGCGCAATGCGTCTCTGAGGCATTTAGATAACGTGGCCTTTAAGACTATAGACGCGCAGAAGTCACTAGATGTATCAGATTGCTCTGCAATTCCACTTGCCGTGTGGTATTGGAAAGGTAGGGCGCGGGACACCTATGCGCTGGCCTTCGCAAACAGAGCAGCAGCCATGACCGGGAAAGCTAAAGAGAGGTTCAGAGGCGCGCTCATACAACCCCGAAATTGAATTCTGATTTCTTTCCCTCTTACGTGCCTGGCATCAGAAGTGCGTGCGTCTGCATTCGTGTCTTTATGTATGTTCGGTCGAGGGATGTCCATACGTTACCACACGACAGGTGAAAGCTGCTGGGCTGCACAAACAGGTTGGTTATTCGAAGCTTACCAAAAATTTGATCAGCCCAGGAGTGTACTGAATACTTGAAATCTGCAGACCTTTGTGTGAGACTCGGTAAGAACACCACCGTTCTCTGATTTTTGTCGACGTCTCGCTTTGGTTATTCTTTTTACGTTTCCCCCCCTTAACCAGACGGGAGCGTTCATGTTTGTGCATACATACTCGTACCAAAGTCAAGCGAAGAGAAGGGGCAAGCACGTCGTTGTGAAGGTGTAACTGAATTTCCATATGAACCAGTCCCTCTGTCTACCTATCTATCAGCCAGGGACGACACTTCAGACGGTGACCTGACGCAATGTGCCTTAGCAAACTTCGTTTGTGTGTTTACGGACAGTTTCGCCGCGTCTTAACTTGTAGTCAACGGAAGCTGCAAAAAGCATTCAGATTTCTGCATGCTTTTAGCTTCTATTACAGTGTCCATGTAATAATGACGACGGGAGCGCGCGTTCGATTGCTCTAGCATACCCTACTCACACCCAAATACATTAACTAATTAGTTAATATAAAAAGTCACAGTTCCGTCAAAAAGGCGAAGCAATGAATGCGATAGCAACGTATTCGAATATCTTACGAAGCAATTAAGGCTGGCATTTTCGGGAGAACTTCTAATTGTAGTTAACATGCGCTTGCTGAGTAACCAAGTTTCCTGCGGTGCGGCCACAGTAGATGACCACAACAAAGCTCGCGCGTAGTGACGGCGTTGATATACGAAATGAGGCCGGCAGTCAACTCATTTAGATCCTATCTCACGTAACTCCACAAAACACTAGTGTAAGAACACACGGCCGCTCCAGGTAGACTTTCGGCACCGTCCTTTCATGTTGAGAGTACATCCCGTAGAAGCTCCCACCTGCTGTGGACGTAACAACGCGTGTGTACAGTATGTAGTAAATTGTTTATTAATCACAATGCCAATATAATTTTGAGATGTGGCCGGCGTTTTTCTTTCATTATGACAGCCTTATGATCGGTGAAATGTAAAGTTAAGGGTTCTCATTTAGGATCCAACCTGAAACTTGAGGAGAAGACGACGTTCCTGTGCCGCTGAAGCAGCTCAAATTTCCACGGAAACCTCAGTGAAGTCAGTCGAAAAACTTGGAAATATTTCCAGATTCTGGTGCCGCGTCCCCCAAATGAATTTATATTTAAGCAGAGCTGGTCTGACGTTTTCTACCCTTTGTCCGTTCTGCGAAGAATCGGAAACAATTGAGCATTATTTTATATCATGTCTAAGCTGTGCGCAGTAATTACGAAAATATTACTATAGCTATACCGTTTGCGAATCTAGGTTCAAGGTTAACCACAAAAAACTGCTCAATTTCGGTGCCTCCGTTTTGGAACATTGTCAGAGATGTATTCGACGCGGTGTGTAATTTCATTCAATACACGAAACGAATTTCATCGTGTTATGCCAAAGTTAACGAATACTCGAAAAAAAGGGTCTGAAATTAATTTCTAAAATGTGAATAAACATGAGATATACATCCCAAATTAATCGGGTTTGACAAATTCAGCTGTCTGGTCGGCTCCAAAAAATCAGGTTATCGGTATTATAATAGTGATTATTTTCTTGCTCATTTGTTTTTAATTGTTCACTCTCTGGATATTTTTTATGTCGTCTTTCTTGAACATCGTTTTTTTTTTCGGTAAGCAATAGTTCAATCACCTTCCATAGGATACTATACGTTTTCTTGGGGAAGTGATTCTTAAAAGAGAGAAAAGAAGAAAAAAGTGAGCCCCGTAACTGTCTGCATCATAGTGTGACACCTCAACAGTAGCTCACGAGGGATAGGGGTAAGGAGGAATTATAAGGACAGGGAGGATTAGAACGTATAGGGATAGAGAGAGGGCCAGGGACAGAGAGACCCCCAATACGGAAGTAAAGAGAAGATAGGAAAGATGGACAAGTCGCAGGAGTCCGAGGACGGGGCACCACTCAGCGAGAGCTCTTGTCGGCGTCAGGAGATGGCGTAGGGGGAGCCCAGTCGGCCAGAGCTGCGCGGTCGTCGGAGATCGCGGGGGCACAACCGGTCGGCACGAAATCTAGCGAGCGAATCCTCCAGATTGAGTACGTGCCATGTATTCCAGGCTACAAACAAAGAAACAAAGCTGCAGCTTCGCGAGCTATCTGCTGCGTGTCGGCTTGCCGGCGCTGCTGTTTTGCCGCAGGTTCGCGAGCCCGTATTCCGCTTGTCGGCGCTGTCGTGCTGCGTCCGCTCTTCGAGCCCGAAAATCTGAACTGCGTTGCTGCGCAGCCACGCTGCGACCTGTCATGTCTTCTTTGATAACGAAGTGCCAACAATTATGCAGCCGTCTTTTAATGCTTTATAATCGACAAATTGATCTTTCCTGTGCTGCTCCTAAAACCCAAGGGTCCATGTATACCTAAGCGCCCTAGGATACACACGAGTGTGCATTTCCACATTCAGTTAAATCATGATCTGTTTTTTTTCCTCCTTTCCCGCGCACATGCAGCGAAAAAGTGATTAGTATCTCCTTAACCTTACGCCTACTACGCGTTCTAAGACAACCCGACCTACCTACAAACAACAAAGCGCTACCCCAATTGAATTATCGTAAAATGTATTCTTGCTTACTTCCTCTTTACCCTAACTGTAGTTACTCAGAGACGGTTTCCTTTCCACCACTGCTATTCAGCTTTTTTTCTTCTTCCGCATCTATGACGTATCGCTTAACGCTCCTTGTTACCATGTCGCTGACACTGCAAGGCACGCACTTGCAAATGGGTCACGACCCTATCCTTCTGTCAACATTGAGTCGACGCTCTTTCACATAAATACCGGTACAGTTTTCCTCCCTTCTGCTATCTTTTCGAAACTAATTTTTAGACTACTGAAGTCGCTACCGACTCCAGCATCACCATACGTCGTACAGTGCAGTCTATACGACGTGTGCACCACACTGCCCGTGCATATACCCCCGTATTCACAAACGCTCCTCGACTCGACTTTCCCCCTTCACTGGACAGAGTAAGGTCCCTAGATGAAACAAGTTTCTAAGGTAGCGACACCTTTCCCTTTCCTCTTCGCCTATGTTCCTGAAGCGCCCCCTAGAAGGTTTAAAACCTTCATCCAAAAGCGAATGTTTGGGTTCCGTTGCTACGGTGAATAGATGTAAATGAAACAAAATGGAACGAAATAAGACGTAGAATAAACAGTTACCTTTATGAACATAAACGGCACAACACAAGAGCAAGCGGGATGTGCGTTACTCAACCGGCAACGTTGTGCAGTTCTATACTTTACACCACTAGCCATGGCGTCTCGCGTAGTACATTTTAGTTCCACGGCCGCGGTATTTCGTCCAGTTCTAACTAGTCCACTTCTCCAATTGTGTTTTGTTCGTGCTGTGACAAAGTGAACGTGCTTCTTGCTGGATCCTGTAAGTGGCCACAGGGCGTGACGTTGTGACGATTGATTACAACCGGCTTGTGCACACGCAAGAAAAAAAAACTACGACCAGACTGGTACGAACACTCGTCCAGCAGCACTGCGATGACGTTTTTTTTTTAAATGTGCCCATTTGGACAATCGTGATGCCAAGTCATTCTGATGCGGTGCTGGGAACTTCCTGAAAAGTGAGAGTTCTACTGGTGAGGTGTCTCGAAGCAGCGCGTTTCGGCTCAAGCGGGAACTGGTCAAGAGTAAAATGTTTCTGAAGGTGCGTTGATTACAACCTACAGCTGCTCTGTATACGTGCATACCCACATGTATTTGTACCAACTGGCATGCACTAGACACGCATTAGACGCGCGCCTGGCGTTTCAATAAAAACCGACAAGTGAACTCGCTTCGCAGATCCGCGTCGACATACGTTGACGGAGTTGCACGAAAGCATTCGCGTGAAATGGTTCATAGTTGCACTTCATGGTGCGCTTCATCTCGGAAAGCACGAGGTAAGTTGAAGAGAGCAAAACCATTTTTCTGTTGTTTACGGCAACGCAGCATTGCTGAAAAACGCAGATGTTGCATTGAACGAGCATGACGAAACAATCTTGGTCGACTTAGCGCACACCAAAACGCTCCTCCTCTTCAGTTTATGTTCTGGCTACGATTTTGTCTTTGGTCACGGCGAGAATCCGGCTGGAGCCATATGCGCATGCGTACTCGTTTTGAACCTTTTGCATAATAATAAATAACACCACCAGCCATTTGCAAGATCACGTGCAAGTAATGCACCAATTACAGACGTGGATGGCAGAGAAAAAGAGGAGTAATCGAGAGAGTGAGGAGGACGGCTCGAGAACAATGAGTGACGCTACCTTGTTTCATCTAGGGACCTTAGGACAGAGTTGAGCACTGCGCCACCTCTCGGCTGGAAATGACGCTGCGCTATTGAAGAATCGCAGCAGATTATCGTTCATATGCAGTGACTTGTCGTGCCTGTAGAGACGGCGCTCTCATTGGCTTTCTCAAGTGAAGGTGAAGCTTTGAGTGAAGGGACGTTCTAGAATACGGGGGATAGTTACACGGCGCTGTTCTTAAGTGCAGCGTGAAACGTAAGGTAACAGAAAGATGTGTAGGGTTTTAAAGTAGGATAATTTTCCCTTCGGCGAGGGTATTTCGCAAAAATCGCTTGGTGTTTCCCTTATCGCGGCAAGGTTGAGGTGTCCACGAGAAGGCGATGCGAACTAGGACGCTGCAGCGTTCGATTGTTGAACGCATAGCTCGAGCGTCCTCCAAGTTTTTGGAGGCTATACATGAAAGTAGAAGCACCGATAACTTTTATTCTACGTTGACAAACTGCCAGAGTATATATTGCAGTGTGCCCGGGAGATCTGACTTAGCAATCTGGTGGACGACGCAGGCGATTCTTTCCATTGTCCCTGTGTATCCATTCCAGCGGTGTCGATGTGGTTATAGCGTCTGCTCCCAATGCGTGAGGGTTGCACCAATGACAAAGTGGGGCTTGAACCCGGGTCCGCTGGGTTCCAGCCCAATATTCTACCACTGAGTTACGTCAGTGCTTGTAACTTGTCAAACTTGCCTTAGGCAGAAAGTAAACATTCGACAGAAGTCTGTCTAGTTAGGTATGAAACTTTTGGTTGACGTCTAAATCATCTCCCCCCTTGCCTTAGGCAGGCATGACCTAGCACTGATGGCGCAGTGGGGCTCAAACCCGGGTCCGCTGGGTGCCAGCCCACTATTCTACCACTGAGCTACACCGGCGCTTGTGACTTTGTCAAACTTGCCTTAGGCAGGCTTGATGTCGGGAAAGCAATCGCGTTAATACGACTTATAAAGCGTTTTAAAACAGCGAAAGAACAACTAGCCGTCACCCACTCCGATTAGCATAACGAGTGGGCCGTCCAAAGCTTCAACCCATTACAAAAGCTTGTTCTTGCTTCCCTATTAACTGTGGCACATACCCACTGCAGTTATAATTCCTCATCGTCGTCAGCTACTGCATGGACAATTGGCACAAAATTTCTTGCAAGTGCTTAGCAGATACCGCGCTTCTCAGAAGAATGAAGAAAAATAGCATAGCGAATGCCGGCCTACTACCCAAAAATTTATTATCAATGCCCTAGTGGGTTCCAAGCAAGTGTGCTTGCATTACTTAACCAATGAGTGTTTTGAAAAGGCTCTGAAAGGCCGCTCTTCTAGCTTCTGCTGTGACTGTGCTGCGCCTATATACCGCACAGGCCTGGCGTCCTTTTAGATGCGGAGCATCTAATACTCGAGGCTTGTAGTGCGGCGCCGTCCGCAAGCTTCCTCCTCCTTCTTCCACCATCTGTGCATCCCTTCCTCCTCTACACACCGCGCGCGCTTCACTCCTCCACCATCTGTGCACCCTTCCTCCTCTACACACCGCGTGCGCTTCTCGTCTTCACGAACATTCGCTAGCTGTATAATGTAGCGCGCATGCGCCGTCACGCTTCAAGAACATCGGCAGCTGACGCGCGCGCATGCGCCGTCGCGCTTCGAGAACATCGGCAGCTGACGCGCGCGCATGCGCCGTTGCGCTTCTCCCCCTTCTCGAACATTCGACAGCTGACAGTGCATGCGCCGTCGCGCTGTATATATACTCAAGGTCGGCGCTCGCTCGCTCAGTTGCCGCTCGTCGGTTGGTTTGTACGGCGCGTCGACGTCCAAGGTCGCGGTGAAATGAATTCCAACGAATCCACAAACACAATGATCGACGTCCCTTCGACCAGCGCCGCCCTTTCGCATACGTGTGTACGTGTTCACTCATTTAACACCCCCTCCTACAACCACGTTAACCAATTTAGCCATCGTCCCAAGTAAGTCGCAATTTAACACCCCATTTCACAACCACGTTAACCAATTTAGCCATCGACCCAAGTAAGTCGCACTTTAACACCCCGTTAACCAATTATATGCTCCGCATCCTCCTCAGTGTTCCCCCGAGGGAAGCTGCGGGCAATTTTTTTTAAATGAAAGTCACCTAACATTACCTCAAACGACACATTCAACTGCAGCTCTTGAGCACTGTATGCGTCCTGGCGGCGAGCCTTACACTAATACGGTCCAGACCGAGCGCTGGAAACACAACCCGAATGGTTCATTCAGAAACTCCTTGTATATGCGTCTTACACCTGGATGCGAGACCATGGCCCGGTTGAATTATACGATCACAAGGTTCCTTCGATGGCACCGAGAGTCGCTGAATGTTTGGCTTGTAGCCCGACAGGCACTAACTACCCATTTCCAATATCAAAAAGGTTGATATCGTTAGAAGCCGAGCAGGAGCGTTTGCATATAGGAACATTTCAGCTGCGCTAAGTGCGAGTGCAGCGAGAGAATGCGACTAGTGCAGCTGACCTCAAAGAAACCGTCTCGCGTAAAGCATTGAGTTGTGATTGTCTGCAGCTGCTTAAACCACCGCCGCTGAGACGATGCACACTTACAGAACGACATCACGCAGTATGTATACAGCAATTATCGCCTCGCAGTATCGCGCGATTAATCATTTAGTGAATGGAGCAGAGACGAAAAGACGGCGTGACAACACTTTCCATTTTGTTTGCCTCTTCAAGGCACTTTGGGAGATAGCAGCCGCAAACGATAACGACGACAAGTGCTGCTAAGACAAAAACATACATCATGCGTTTTTCGCAGGCACAGTGAGGCATGTTACACAGTGATCTGGGTCGTTGGGGTATCCCGAAGACGAGACGGTGCCGTCATTAGCTGCAGAGCACGAGCGTAGCCAGAAATTTTTCTGATGAAGGGGTTTGGCTATGCTTTATGCACATTTATGCGTGTGTGTGTATCTGTGCTCGTGATGTGTTGAGACAGCCACATTAGAGCATACGCTCGGCACGTGCCAAGACAAGGACTCAAGCTTCACCCTGGAGGAGTGGGACATGCTTCTACGCAGCCCGGGCCCGCTCTCACTGATCAGCTCACGGCTGTCCAACGGGCCAACAATGTGGCTGGCAAGCTCAGCTGGCTGGACGTAGGACTGTGCCGGGTGCGTGATTCAGTCACGTTCAGCAGGACCAAAATAAACTTATTTTTCTTCCTTTCCATATAACTGTGCAAACTTGAAAAAAAAAATACAGCAGTAATAAATCACCCACCCATCCCTCCCCCTTCGGCTACGCCAGTTAACATGCCTTGTCACGTTTTATCCTCTCTCTTTTTTAAATCGTAGTGGACAGCGCAAGTGAAAATTCGCGCAAACCTGCGAGGTGTTGGAGCAATATGATGGTTGAAAGGCGCGTTGATATTTTGATATAATTTTTCAATGCTGCTATATTCGGAAGAAAAATCAATCAATCGATCAATCTATATAGTACAATGTGTGCCCCACCTTTGAACCTTTGATAGTCACCTGACGATAGTGATCGCCCCTAACTGACCATTACCGGAATATGCATGGGTGCACGTAAAATGCAGCGACGAGGCTTGAAGGTCACGGCATGGAGTCCTTGCCGCCTTTAGATGAAGATGAAATGCTAGGGGCCCGTGCACTTTGCATTTAGGAGCTTGATTGATTGATATGTGGGGTTTAACGTCCCAAAACCACCATATGATTATGAGAGACGTCGTAGTGGAGGGCTCCGGACATTTCGACCATCTGTGGTTCTTTAACGTGCACCCAAATGCGAGCACACGGGCCTACAACATTTCCGCCTCCATCAGAAATGCAGCAGCCGCAGCCGGGATTCGATCCTGCAACCTGCGGGTCAGCAGCCGAGTACCTTGGACACTAGACCACGACGGCGGGGCTTGATTTAGGTGCTTAACATGTACTCATGCGCTAGTTGGTTAGCCATGATTCTTTTATGAAAGAGACAACGCCTCGGAACCGCATCCGCGGTGGGTGCCCAGGCCCACTAAAAACGCCGGACTCGAATCGTCTGGATTCGACAAATGAAGTTTATGTTCTTTGATGAAAGAGCGCACAGAAGGAAACACAAACATACACACATAGGACACACACATTGTGTTTGCGATCTTTATGTGCGTATGTTTATGTTATTTGTTATTATTAGTGTGTTATTATATCTCTCTGTGCGCACCTTCATTACATGATCACAGAGTTAGGTGCACGTTAAAGAACATCAGGTGGTCAAAGTTTCCGGAGCCTTCCGCCAATATACGCCGTCCCCCGTAACTATATCGTTATTTCGGGTCATAAAATCCCCAATTTTTATTGCTTCAATAGCGACGAGTTTTAAGCGAAGAAACGTTCGTAATCAAATCTTGCCCATCACTGTTGCTATAGAGGCCTGCTACAAGTGAGTTGATGTCAACAAGTGAGAAAAAAAGCGAGGTTATCTCGACTGGACATATATGCCTGGCAAAGATTAGTACTGATGACGTGCAAAGATCGAAGTCGGGGTCACACGAACGTTGCTCTTGTAATATTATCGGGGCGTTTAACGTCACAAAACAATGCCATGATTACAAAGCTCCGCGTAGCGGGGCACTCCGGTAATTTAGGCCACGTGGTGTTGCTTGACTTGCACTGACATCACCCAGTACACAGACATCCACCATTTTGCCTTCATCTAAATGCGACTGCCGTGGCCGGGAACGAACCCGCGACCTTCAGGACTGGGCGTTACTTTCGGTGCGCTGTTTAGGAACCCGACTAGTTTTTTTAAGGGCAAAGCACTCGGTCGGTGAAAAAAGGCGGGCTAAGCCGTAGCTTGTACACCAACAGTGTATAGACATCATAAATGAAACAGCATCCGAATCCTTGCGCTCCCATTGCGCCGTTTGCTTCCTATGCACGACGGGAACGAGCGCTTGCGTTTTCAGTGCATGCATGAAAAAACAATTCAACGATCGACTCGTGCGTTCAACGTTCCGAAGTAGCACACGGTAGTATACAAGATGCCACTGCGCAATACATCCTACTACCAGCGGTTCAGAGAACAGGAGGGAGAGGAAAGACAGGGATGTTAACCAGTCTAGAGCGACCAGTTTATGCTACCCCAAAACTGGGGATAGGTATGAGGGAGTTTGAAAGATGGAGAGAGGGAACAAGAGTAGAGCACGCACACGCGTTGGGTTCACAAATGCTGATGATTGGGAACATGTTGACACGCACTAACTGACGAAAGTCCGAAAGACGCGGTGTTAGTCCTCTGGCGTTCCATTGAATGATGGATGCTGCCTTGACTTCTATCTGGGAAATGATGGTGATGATCGTTAGCCATATTTCTACTCGAGCGATTCAAGTACTGGGCGGAAAGACCAACGGTTCAATAATACCTGACTCCATCGGGACTGCGAGCTCTGAAACTCGGAAGACAAGCGTCGCGTAGTTGTCACGACGCGTGAAACAATGAGAGCGCACTTTTGAACGGCGAATTCGGTGATGAAACGGCGAAGTCACTCAGGAGTTACTCAATGAAATGCGACAAACAAAGCGCACGGCTGCCGATGCCATTTCTCCCTTGACCCACTGAAGCGTTTCAATGTGACATGCGACGAAAGAGACAGCCTATAAATACATCGCGACCCCGGCGATCACTAATAGTATCTGATGACGTGAGGCACGCCGGTAGCCATGAGTCCGAACGTCAATTAGGAGCGCGTGACGGCTGTGCGAAGTTTTGTGTCATACGTCCGGGAAAGTAGACCATGCATTCCTTCGGTCAGCGTCTGCGAAAGCTTCTATCGTCGAGACAATACATACAATTACGCTAAAAGCACTAGTTAAATTATTCATCCACGTGTACAGTGCATAAAAACGAAGTCGTCACTTGATGCACAAAACACGCAACACAACTTCTGTCCTGCTTTCCTTTTTTTTTCTTAGCGAGGCAACACTGTTTCTCTAGCTCAATAAGACGAAACTCAGCCCAACGTTCAGCCAATTACTGTTACGTTTTACGGTTCTCAGGACGTTGTGCAGCCGACTGTGTGGTCCTGGCCTGGTTGAACTGAAGATGTAATCCCAAGATTTCAAGGCGTCGAAACCACGATCTATTATCAAGAGACAGACCGCGGAGCATGCGAATCAGTAAATTTCGACCACCTAGAATAAACACGCAGTTAAGCAAACAAGCGTTCTTGAAATCCAGAAGCGTCCGCTGCTGGACCAGTTGACGCATCATCGTGAAATCGCCGAGTGACGCAACTCACAAAACAGGAAGAAACGTTGTTGACAGGACAGCGCCCACTCTGTCAACAGCGTTTCTGCATTTTGAGTGATCGATCAACGATTTTCACGAAAGCACTCATCAATTTCACCTTCGCTTAAACGCAACCCTTCGGGCGTGGTCGAAGAACTCGAGTTTAGTTGCACACGTGTTTCATAAGCGTGTCAGACAGAGCCCCGCCCCCTCTTCCTCATTCTCGAAGCGAGGTTGTGCCTGCATGCACGCATGCGTGCACACAAGACCGTATAGACTCACCACCGCGAACACGACGACGAGACTGAGCACGCCGGTTTTGACGCGGTTGAGCCACAACTGTCTGGACGGCACCGGCGGCTTCTCCTCGTCGACGACTTCGGCGTCCGCCTCGGCTGCGTCGTCGCGGCTTCCCAGGGACGAGCAGCGTCGCGGCCGGCACACCGCCGGGAACGCGAGCAGCGGGCTCGTCTCGTCGGGCACCACGAGCCGGCAGCTCTCGGTGCGTTCGCTCAGCTCCATGTTGACGGCTAGAAACAAGGAGTCCGCATGGCCGGCGGCCGGTCCCGCGCAGCTCCGCACATAGCGCGTGCCCACTGTGGTTGCTTTGCCGACGGCGGCCGATAAGCTCGGTCCCTTGTTTCTGCTGCCGCTGCTGTTTTCGCCGGCCACTGCGGTCGCCATTGTTTACGGTATCGAGGATGCCGATAATCAATGCCCTCCTCCTCTCCACCTCGGCAGTCTTACAATCTACACCTGCTCCGAGCCGCTCGCCAAGAAGCCGGGCGCAACGCTCAGAACACGCGCCCTAATTTCTTTAAAAAAGATTGTTTTCAGTATGATTTTTTTTCGTAAATAGTGACAATGCTGCGGTGTAAATTGCACATAAAGGTAAACGAGAAGGGTGGAGAGGGAGAAGGACACGATATATATATATATATATATATATATATATATATATATATATATATATATATATATATATATATATATATATATATATATATATATATATATATATATATATATGAAAAAAGGTGAACCGAGCAAAAGATAAGCGATCGATGAACGGCTGGCGCGTCAGACCTTCTCAGAGAGGCACGCGTTATCGCGCTATGCGAAGCCGAAAATGCAAGCGCAGGGATATCAACATGTCTATACGGACTTGAGACGACGTCGAATCGTGCAAGTCTCCTTCATACGCACCGTGCAGGCAGAACGTAAAAGGCGGACTGAAGACAGCCCGCCTTCACAAAGCCATAAATCGCTTCCTTATCACCCTTTTCAAAGCCTTTGTTACACCAGTGTTTGAAAAGCCTGTAGTTAAACGACGCGTCTTCCTCCTCCGCACCACTTATATCTCCCTTCGGACCAATATCGGCGCCGACTTTCAAACAACGCGCCAAACGTCTGTTCATTCGTGATTTTTATTTGTTTTTTCATTAGACATGCAGCTTGCATCTTCATCTCTGCGCAATTGACGCCGAAATAACGCCGACTGTATACGGCCCTCTATAACAAGCATGACAGAGTTAGCTGCTACGCGACACCGAGCTTCTCTCTCTCTCTCTCTCTCTCTTTCGCTTTATCAGCCGATGTGCACCACACGCCCCAACCTGGACAGCTCACACTCTTTTGTTCTAGCATAGCGGAAACAAACTGCGTTTGTGTTATCTGGCAGCTATGCGAGATATCGAAGTCGGGCTAGCGGCGAAATACAAATTATAACCATCACGTGCACCACCCTCTCTCGCCAATGATACGGAGTTCGGCGAAAACAAGTGAAAGCCAAGTGCGTCGGCGCAACTGCTATTCACTATACACACGGTAACGTGCGGCTCAGCTGGCAGATGAAAATGTCGCGCGCTGAACTGCAAACACACGAGCGCAGTAGGACATTGAGGCAGTTCTTTAACAACAACAACAATAATAATAATAATAATAATAATAATAATAATAATAATAATAATAATAATGATGATGAAGCAAGCTTAATGACACCGACGCGTTTCACGGTAAGATTGGAGTTGCAACACTCCAAATGTACTCTATTGGGGGGCTTTGTCACGAGGATTCAGTGACAGGAAAGTTGCGGGGGGAAGGGTGATTTTAAATGAAAAGAAGAGAAAGGTGAGCTCCGTAACTGTCTCTCGGGAGAGGACACCACAACAGTACCTCACGAGGGATTGGGGTAGAGAAGGGATTAAAAGGGTAGGATTAAAAGGTAGAAAGATAGAGAGAGACGAAGGAGACAGCGAGGCGCAGAGACAGCGAACGACGGAAGTAAGGAGACGATGGGAAA